>MINK01188465.1:11016-23386 GCA_001735545.1 Phormia regina
AGTTTGTTAGAATTCATTCAACAAACTTTTACATATTTCTTATATTTGCAATGGTATTGCCATTTTTTAGTATAAAATATAGTACTAAATTCTAAAATTTGACTTGGTAGCACTAAAGTTTTAGTCTGCAAGGTTGAAAATTCTCATTTATTGTTTGCAAAAGAGAATTTGTTGAAAAAGTTTGTTGAGAAGTTTGTTACTCTCTGAAAAAGGAAGATGAAGAGAAAGTTTGTTGATAAAGTTTGTTATGTTCACGGACATGGGAAAAAAACTTAAATAGAAATGTCAACAAATACATCAGAGTTGATTTTTTGTAAATTATTGGCAATGCATCACACTTTTCAGAGTTGATTTCCAAATGATTTATTGACAGATAAAAATGCACTATAAATAAACTCTTGGCTAACTCTCGACTAATCTTAATCGGTCTGCTAAAATAATTTTCTAAAAACTCCATTTTTCAAAAGAAAAGTATAACTAAATCAATATTCAAGGAAATTTAAAAAAAAACATGTTCTTCCATTTTTATAATTTCTCCATAAAATGTTCCCTAAAGAGTTAGCATTAACATATAAAAAAAGTAGAGTGGAACCATGAGGGGATGCTGAGATAATTAGAATTTAGTAAAAAAAACTCATATATTTCAGTAATAATTTTATATTTTTAGTGTATTTTTGTTTTGTATATGAAAATATAAGCTGGTATATTCAACCATAATTGCATATAAAAAATGTAATTCCAATAAAAAGCATTTTATTCAAAATGTGCATAATTTTCTATATCTTTCAGTTGAAGATGTTAACAGTACAATTTAAACGCAGTTTGAATTGTTTCAATCCGTTAAGTGGTCTCCAAGATATTGTTGCTTAAACTAACACACTTTTAGGATTTCTTAAGTTTCTAATAATAATTTTTTAATTTAAAAAACAATCGAAATTTTAAAATTGTTAAAGAAATAAATGATTTTTTTCCTAAATTTAAATTTTCTCAGCATTGCCTCATGACCCCACTTTAAATTTTTTATATGTTGATACCAACAGTTTTTTATGAAAAAATTATAAAAATGGAAGAAATGTTTTTTTTTTTTTAATATCCTTGTTACAAACAGAAATATTGATTTAATTATCCTTTTGTTTTAAAAAATTCAGTTTTCAGAAAAATATTTGAAAACTGGATTTATTAAGCCAAAGATTGTTTAAATCGGACAAATAGGTCCGGAGATATATTGATTTAAATTTCATGTATTTATGAAAAATTGTTGAAAAAAGTGAACTTTGAACCGCGATAAAATCTAAACTATAACAAATTTGAAAATTTCGTAGAACTTTAAATTTTGTATTGACCGAATGTCATACAAATCAGAGATGTTGATGTTCGTCTAGTGTTCGAAATTTTTTGTTTTCTCCGGTATATTGAAATTATTTTGTATTCGCTACACCGAATCAAATACGTGCTCATCTAACGTATATTGTTTTGTAGTCTACAAGGTCTACACTCAGCCACTGATTTGCTATTTCTCGCAAGTAGTTAATTGTGAACTTAACAAGCATGTTATAAATTGACTCTCAGTTGTTAAATAGTAAGTATGTTTGTGTCAACTGGTTCTCAATTGGAACTTTGGTGACGAGTTAGGTGTCAATTAGTTCTCAACTGGTACTGAGGAACCGGTTCATTAATATAATTGGCACAAATTTTTCGCAGAGTTTATTTAAAAAATAATTTTTAACTAATTAATAAATAATATAATTAAATTCCAATAAAATAAAAAGTTTATAATTTTATTAAAAATAATATTTTTTTCTGTGCAGGGTTCACACGTCAAAATATTATCATGATAAGAATTTATCATCTGTGGACAAAATTTATTTATATCATTATGATATAATTATTAAAGCTTATGTGATGATAATTTTGTTTTGTTTATTTCTTTTTTTTTTAAGAAAAATCACACTTCTTAGCGGGAATCTCAATAAAATATTTATTTGAAGCAAAAATAACACAAAATAAAATGAAAAAAAAAATTATTACCATTAAACTTTGACAACATTCCTCGACGAAACCAGCCCCAACCCCTTCGACAAAATTTAAAATTGTATCTACATGTTCCCATATATGTTACTTGTTACGAGAGCAAAATTTCTCGTGTGGACGCTTCCTTAGTTTTTAGAAAATTTTCTGTCTATCTTCATATTTGCTCCGGCATTGTCTTCTCATTTATTTTACAAATTTCTTTCCGTCGTATTCAAAAAACTTTTAATTTATTTTTGATACACAATTTATCTCTTAATGTATTTATTAAAAAAAAACGTATTCAAAAAACTAAAACGGAAACGATGGGATCGTGCAACAAGGCTGGCAGCGAATGAGCCAAAAATATGGCCAACGGTGGCGACCAAGGTTTAATTCAAAGCTACCAATTTTATTGTTGTATATACAAACTGACTGCATATACAAAGAACAACAACAACAATGTTTTCATTATATTACTGCTGTTGCTTACATAAAAACTGCTTTTTCCGCGATATCTCAGTTATTACTGAACCCTCCTTTAAAAAACTGATGTCCCTGGTATATGCAAAGGCTTCAGAAACTGAAAAAAACGGTTCTGAAAACCGATTTTTAAAGCATATCTCAAGCATTTGTAAACCGATCTTTGTAAAAAATATTTTTTACAAAAACCAAAATTTTGTAAAAAATATTTATAACCGATCTGTATAAAAATAAAAATCTATAGCTTAAACCAGGGCATCAAAGAATAAAAAATGGGTTTCGTCCGATATCTCAGTTATTATCATTTTTTGAGAACAAAAATTCAGAAAAAAATGTCCGAGACACTTAACTTTTTCATTTCTCCAGCAATATCAACCCTTTATAGATAATTTCAAAGTCCTTAAATTGCACTTTCCAGTGATGTATAATAGTTGCCAGAAAGTATTTGGGAAATAAACTCAAAATCAATAGTTATGTGAAATTTGGCATTGGGAGGATTCTCTTATGATTTTGGTATACTTTGTTCATGTTTCGTGTATATCTGCACTTAACTTTCGCATTTCTTTATCTATATTAACCACTTATGTCTTGTTTGAAAGCTTTCACTTTGTTCTTTTCGAAAATATATAATATTTCGCCTAAAAATTGAAGAGAGGAACTCAAAATTGACTTATCTAGGAAATATGTCACTGCGGACATTTTTGATTACTTTTATGGTTCATATACCATCACACTTAACTCTTTTATTTCTCCAGCATATTATTTATAGATAATTTCAAAGTCCTTAAATTGCACTTTCCAGTGATGTATAAGTAGTTGCCAGAAAGTACTTGGGAAATAAACTCAAAATCAATAGTTATGTGAAATTTGGCATTGGGAGGATTCTCTTATGATTTTGGTATAGTTTGTTCATGTTTCGTGTATATCTGCACTTAACTTTCGCATTTCTTTATCTATATTAACCACTTATGTCTTGTTTGAAAGCTTTCACTTTGTTCTTTTCGAAAATATATAATATTTCGCCTAAAAATTGAAGAGAGGAACTCAAAATTGACTTATCTAGGAAATATGTCACTGCGGACATTTTTGATAACTTCTTATGGTTCATATACCATCACACTTAACTCTTTTATTTCTCCAGCAATATTAACCGTTTATAGATAATTTCAAAGTCCTTAAATTGCACTTTCCAGTGATGTATAGTAGTTGCCAGAAAGTATTGGGAAATAAACTCAAAATCAATAGTTATGTGAAATTTGGCATTGGGAGGATTCTCTTATGATTTTGGTATACTTTGTTCATGTTTCGTGTATATCTGCACTTAACTTTCGCATTTCTTTATCTATATTAACCACTTATGTCTTGTTTGAAAGCTTTCACTTTGTTCTTTTCGAAAATATATAATATTTCGCCTAAAAATTGAAGAGAGGAACTCAAAATTGACTTATCTAGGAAATATGTCACTGCGGACATTTTTGATAATCTTATGGTTCATATACCATCACACTTAACTCTTTTATTTCTCCAGCAATATAACCATTTATAGATAATTTCAAAGTCCTTAAATTGCACTTTCCAGTGATGTATAGTAGTTGCCAGAAAGTACTTGGGAAATAAACTCAAAATCAATAGTTATGTGAAATTTGGCATTGGGAGGATTCTCTTATGATTTTGGTATAGTTTGTTCATGTTTCGTGTATATCTGCACTTAACTTTCGCATTTCTTTATCTATATTAACCACTTATGTCTTGTTTGAAAGCTTTCACTTTGTTCTTTTCGAAAATATATAATATTTCGCCTAAAAATTGAAGAGAGGAACTCAAAATTGACTTATCTAGGAAATATGTCACTGCGGACATTTTTGATAACTTCTTATGGTTCATATACCATCACACTTAACTCTTTTTATTCTCCAGCAATATTAACCGTTTATAGATAATTTCAAAGTCCTTAAATTGCACTTTCCAGTGATGTATAATAGTTGCCAGAAAGTATTTGGGAAATAAACTCAAAATCAATAGTTATGTGAAATTTGGCATTGGGAGGATTCTCTTATGATTTTGGTATACTTTGTTCATGTTTCGTGTATATCTGCACTTAACTTTCGCATTTCTTTATCTATATTAACCACTTATGTCTTGTTTGAAAGCTTTCACTTTGTTCTTTTCGAAAATATATAATATTTCGCCTAAAAATTGAAGAGAGGAACTCAAAATTGACTTATCTAGGAAATATGTCACTGCGGACATTTTTGATAATTTTATGGTTCATATACCATCACACTTAACTCTTTTATTTCTCCAGCAATATTAACCGTTTATAGATAATTTCAAAGTCTTAAATTGCACTTTCCAGTGATGTATAGTAGTTGCCAGAAAGTACTTGGGAAATAAACTCAAAATCAATAGTTATGTGAAATTTGGCATTGGGAGGATTCTCTTATGATTTTGGTATAGTTTGTTCATGTTTCGTGTATATCTGCACTTAACTTTCGCATTTCTTTATCTATATTAACCACTTATGTCTTGTTTGAAAGCTTTCACTTTGTTCTTTTCGAAAATATATAATATTTCGCCTAAAAAATTGAAGAGAGGAACTCAAAATTGACTTATCTAGGAAATATGTCACTGCGGACATTTTGATAACTTCTTATGGTTCATATACCATGAGACTTAACTTTTTATTCTCCAGTATTATTAACCGTTTATAGATTATTGTGAAATTTGGCATTGGGAGGATTCTCTTATGATTTTGGTATACTCTGTTCATATTTCGTGTATATCTGCACTTAACTTTCTTATTTAGCTATATTAACCACTTGGTACTTGGGAAATAAACTCAAAATCAATAGTTATGTGAAATTTGGCATTGGGAGGATTCTCTTATGATTTTGGTATAGTTTGTTCATGTTCGTGTATATCTGCATTTAACTTTCGCATTTCTTTACTATATTAACCACTTATGTCTTGTTTGAAAGCTTTCACTTTGTTCTTTTCGAAAATATATAAATTTCGCCTAAAAATTGATGAGAGGAACTCAAAATTGACTTATCTAGGAAATATGTCACTGCGGACATTTTTGATACTCTTATGGTTCATATACCATCACACTTAACTCTTTTATTTCTCCAGCAGTATTAACCGTTTATAGATAATTTCAAAGTACTTTAAAGTGATGTATATAGTTGCCAGAAAGTACTTGGGAAATAAACTCAAAATCAATAGTTATGTGAAATTTGGCATTGGGAGGATTCTCTTATGATTTTGGTATACTTTGTTCATGTTTCGTGTATATCTGCACTTAACTTTCGCATTTCTTTATCTATATTAACCACTTATGTCTTGTTTGAAAGCTTTCACTTTGTTCTTTTCGAAAATATATAAATTTCGCCTAAAAATTGAAGAGAGGAACTCAAAATTGACTTATCTAGGAAATATGTCACTGCGGACATTTTTGATACTTCTTATGGTTCATATACCATCACACTTAACTCTTTTATTTCTCCAGCAATATTAACCATTTATAGATAATTTCAAAGTCCTTAAATTGCACTTTCCAGTGATGTATAATAGTTGCCAGAAAGTATTGGGAAATAAACTCAAAATCAATAGTTATGTGAAATTTGGCATTGGGAGGATTCTCTTATGATTTTGGTATACGTTTGTTCATGTTTCGTGTATATCTGCACTTAACTTTCGCATTTCTTTATCTATATTAACCACTTATGTCTTGTTTGAAAGCTTTCACTTTGTTCTTTTCGAAAATATATAATTTTCGCCTAAAAGATTGAAGAGAGGAACTCAAAATTGACTTATCTAGGAAATATGTCACTGCGGACATTTTTGATATTCTTATGGTTCATATACCATCACACTTAACTCTTTTATTTCTCCAGCAGTATAAACCTTTATAGATAATTTCAAAGTCCTTAAATTGCACTTTCCAGTGATGTATATTAGTTGCCAGAAAGTATTGGGAAATAAACTCAAAATCAATAGTTATGTGAAATTTGGCATTGGGAGGATTCTCTTATGATTTTGGTATAGTTTGTTCATGTTTCGTGTATATCTGCACTTAACTTTCGCATTTCTTTATCTATATTAACCACTTATGTCTTGTTTGAAAGCTTTCACTTTGTTCTTTTCGAAAATATATAATATTTCGCCTAAAAATTGAAGAGAGGAACTCAAAATTGACTTATCTAGGAAATATGTCACTGCGGACATTTTTGATACTTCTTATGGTTCATATACCATCACACTTAACTCTTTTTATTTCTCCAGCAGTATTAACCTTTATAGATAATTTCAAAGTCCTTAAATTGCACTTTCCAGTGATGTATAATAGTTGCCAGAAAGTATTGGGAAATAAACTCAAAATCAATAGTTATGTGAAATTTGGCATTGGGAGGATTCTCTTATGATTTTGGTATACTTTGTTCATGTTTCGTGTATATCTGCACTTAACTTTCGCATTTCTTTATCTATATTAACCACTTATGTCTTGTTTGAAAGCTTTCACTTTGTTCTTTTCGAAAATATATAATATTTCGCCTAAAAATTGAAGAGAGGAACTCAAAATTGACTTATCTAGGAAATATGTCACTGCGGACATTTTTGATATTTTCTTACGGTTCATATACCATCACACTTAACTCTTTTTATTCTCCAGCAGTATTAACCATTTATAGATAATTTCAAAGTCCTTAAATTGCACTTTCCAGTGATGTATAGTAGTTGCCAGAAAGTATTGGGAAATAAACTCAAAATCAATAGTTATGTGAAATTTGGCATTGGGAGGATTCTCTTATGATTTTGGTATAGTTTGTTTATGTTCGTGTATATCTGCACTTAACTTTCGCATTTCTTTATCTATATTAACCACTTATGTCTTGTTTGAAAGCTTTCACTTTGTTCTTTTCGAAAATATATAATATTTCGCCTAAAAGTTGAAGAGAGGAACTCAAAATTGACTTATCTAGGAAATATGTCACTGCGGACATTCTTGATAGTTCATATGCACCATCACACCATAACACTTAACTCTATTACTCCACCAGCATTAACCTTTATAGATATAATTCAAAAGCCTTAAATTGCACTTTCCAGTGATGTATAGTAGTTGCCAGAAAGTATTGGGAAATAAACTCAAAATCAATAGTTATGTGAAATTTGGCATTGGGAGGATTCTCTTATGATTTTGGTATACTTTGTTCATGTTTCGTGTATATCTGCACTTAACTTTCGCATTTATTTAGCTATATTAACCACTTGGTACTTGGGAAATAAACTCAAAATCAATAGTTATGTGAAATTTGGCATTGGGAGGATTCTCTTATGATTTTGGTATAGTTATTCATGTTCGTGTATATCTGCATTAACTTTCGCATTTCTTTTACTATATTAACCACTTATGTCTTGTTTGAAAGCTTTCACTTTGTTCTTTTCGAAAATATATAATATTTCGCCTAAAAATTGAAGAGAGGAACTCAAAATTGACTTGTCTAGGAAATATGTCACTGCGGACATTTTTGATAACTTCTTATGGTTCATATACCTTACTTTTTATTTCTCCAGCAATATTAACCGTTTATATAGATAATTTCAAAGTACTTAAATTGCACTTTCCAGTGATGTATAAGTAGTTGCCAGAAAGTATGGGAAATAAACTCAAAATCAATAGTTATGTGAAATTTGGCATTGGGAGGATTCTCTTATGATTTTGGTATAGTTTGTTCATGTTTCGTGTATATCTGCACTTAACTTTCGCATTTCTTTATCTATATTAACCACTTATGTCTTGTTTGAAAGCTTTCACTTTGTTCTTTTCGAAAATATATAATATTTCGCCTAAAAATTGAAGAGAGGAACTCAAAATTGACTTATCTAGGAAATATGTCACTGCGGACATTTTTGATACTCTTATGGTTCATATACTTAACTCTTTTATTTTATCTCTCAAGCAGTATAAACCGTTTATAGATAATTTCAAAGTCCTTAAATTGCACTTTCCAGTGATGTATAGTAGTTGCCAGAAAGTATTGGGAAATAAACTCAAAATCAATAGTTATGTGAAATTTGGCATTGGGAGGATTCTCTTATGATTTTGGTATAGTTTGTTCATGTTTCGTGTATATCTGCACTTAACTTTCGCATTTCTTTATCTATATTAACCACTTATGTCTTGTTTGAAAGCTTTCACTTTGTTCTTTTCGAAAAATATAATATTTCGCCTAAAAATTGAAGAGAGGAACTCAAAATTGACTTATCTAGGAAATATGTCACTGCGGACATTTTTGATATTTCTATGGTTCATATACCATCACACTTAACTCTTTTATTTCTCCAGCAGTATTAACCATTTATAGATAATTTCAAAGTCCTTAAATTGCACTTTCCAGTGATGTATAATAGTTGCCAGAAAGTATTTGGGAAATAAACTCAAAATCAATAGTTATGTGAAATTTGGCATTGGGAGGATTCTCTTATGATTTTGGTATACTTTGTTCATGTTTCGTGTATATCTGCACTTAACTTTCGCATTTCTTTATCTATATTAACCACTTATGTCTTGTTTGAAAGCTTTCACTTTGTTCTTTTCGAAAATATATAATATTTCGCCTAAAAATTGAAGAGAGGAACTCAAAATTGACTTATCTAGGAAATATGTCACTGCGGACATTTTTGATTACTTTTATGGTTCATATACCATCACACTTAACTCTTTTATTTCTCCAGCAGTATTAACCATTTATAGATATTTCAAAGTCCTTAAATTGCACTTTCCAGTGATGTATAAGTAGTTGCCAGAAAGTACTTGGGAAATAAACTCAAAATCAATAGTTATGTGAAATTTGGCATTGGGAGGATTCTCTTATGATTTTGGTATAGTTTTTCATGTTCGTGTATATCTGCACTTAACTTTCGCATTCTTTTCTATATTATTACACTTATATCTTGTTTGAAAGTTTTCACTTTGTTCTTTTCGAAAATATATAATATTTCGCCTAAAAATTGAAGAGAGGAACTCAAAATTGACTTATCTAGGAAATATGTCACTGCGGACATTTTTGATAATTCTTATGGTTCATATACCATCACACTTAACTCTTTTATTTCTCCAGCAGTATTAACCATTTATAGATAATTTCAAAGTCTTTAAATTGCACTTTCCACTGATGTATATATAGTTGCCAGAAAGTATTTGGGAAATAAACTCAAATCAATAGTTATGTGAAATTTGGCATTGGGAGGATTCTTTTATGATTTAAGTATACTTTTTTCATATTCCGTGTATATATCCACTTAACTTTCGCATTTCTTTATCTACATTAACCACTTATATCTTGTTTGAAAGCTTTCACTTTGTTCTTTTCGAAAATATAAAAAATTTCGCCTAAAAATTGATGAGAGGAACTCAAAATTGACTTATCTAGGAAATATGTCACTGCGGACATTTTTGATAATTTTGGTTCATATACCATCACACTTAACTCTTTTATTTCTCCAGCAGTATTAACCATTTATAGATAATTTCAAAGTCCTAAAATTGCACTTTCCAGTGATGTATAATAGTTGCCAGAAAGTATTGGGAAATAAACTCAAAATCAATAGTTATGTGAAATTTGGCATTGGGAGGATTCTCTTATGATTTTGGTATACTTTGTTCATGTTTCGTGTATATCTGCACTTAACTTTCGCATTTCTTTATCTATATTAACCACTTATGTCTTGTTTGAAAGCTTTCACTTTGTTCTTTTCGAAAATATATAATATTTCGCCTAAAAATTGAAGAGAAGATCTCAAAATTTACTTATCTAGGAAATATGTCACTGCGGATATTTTTGATAACTTCTTATGGTTCATATACCATCACACTTAACTCTTTTATTTCTCCAGTATATTAACCATTTATAGATAATTTCAAAGTCCTTAAATTGCACTTTCCAGTGATGTATAGTAGTTGCCAGAAAGTATTTGGGAAATAAACTCAAAATCAATAGTTATGTGAAATTTGGCATTGGGAGGATTCTCTTATGATTTTGGTATAGTTTGTTCATGTTTCGTGTATATCTGCACTTAACTTTCGCATTTCTTTATCTATATTAACCACTTATGTCTTGTTTGAAAGCTTTCACTTTGTTCTTTTCGAAAATATATAATATTTCGCCTAAAAGATTGAAGAGAGGAACTCAAAATTGACTTATCTAGGAAATATGTCACTGCGGACATTTTTGATTACTTTTATGGTTCATATACCATCACACTTAACTTTTTTTCTCCAGTAGTATTAACCATTTATAGATAATTTCAAAGTCCTTAAATTGCACTTTCCAGTGATGTATAGTTGCCAGAAAGTACTTGGGAAATAAACTCAAAATCAATAGTTATGTGAAATTTGGCATTGGGAGGATTCTCTTATGATTTTGGTATACTTTGTTCATGTTTCGTGTATATCTGCACTTAACTTTCGCATTTCTTTATCTATATTAACCACTTATGTCTTGTTTGAAAGCTTTCACTTTGTTCTTTTCGAAAATATATAATATTTCGCCTAAAAGATTGAAGAGAGGAACTCAAAATTGACTTATCTAGGAAATATGTCACTGCGGACATTTTTGATTACTTTTATGGTTCATATACCATCACACTTAACTCTTTTATTTCTCCAGCAGTATTAACCATTTATAGATAATTTCAAAGTCCTTAAATTGCACTTTCCAGTGATGTATAGTAGTTGCCAGAAAGTATTTGGGAAATAAACTCAAAATCAATAGTTATGTGAAATTTGGCATTGGGAGGATTCTCTTATGATTTTGGTATAGTTTGTTCATTTTCGTGTATATCTGCACTTAACTTTCGCATTTCTTTATCTATATTAACCACTTATGTCTTGTTTGAAAGCTTTCACTTTGTTCTTTTCGAAAATATAAATTTCGCCTAAAAATTGAAGAGAGGAACTCAAAATTGACTTATCTAGGAAATATGTCACTGCGGACATTTTTGATTACTTTTATGGTTCATATACCATCACACTTAACTCTTTTATTCTCCAGCAGTATTAACCATTTATAGATAATTTCAAAGTCCTTAAATTGCACTTTCCAGTGATGTATAGTAGTTGCCAGAAAGTATTTGGGAAATAAACTCAAAATCAATAGTTATGTGAAATTTGGCATTGGGAGGATTCTCTTATGATTTTGGTATACTTTGTTCATGTTTCGTGTATATCTGCACTTAACTTTCGCATTTCTTTATCTATATTAACCACTTATGTCTTGTTTGAAAGCTTTCACTTTGTTCTTTTCGAAAATATATAATATTTCGCCTAAAAGATTGAGAGGGAACTCAAAATTGACTTATCTAGGAAATATGTCACTGCGGACATTTTTGATTACTCTTATGGTTCATATACCATCACACTTAACTCTTTTATTTCTCCAGCAGTATTAACCATTTATAGATAATTTCAAAGTCCTTAAATTGCACTTTCCAGTGATGTATAAAGTTGCCAGAAAGTATTTGGGAAATAAACTCAAAATCAATAGTTATGTGAAATTTGGCATTGGGAGGATTCTCTTATGATTTGGTATACTTTGTTCATATTTCGTGTATAATCTACACTTAACTTTTCGCATTTCTTTATCTATATTAACCACTTATGTCTTGTTTGAAAGCTTTCACTTTGTTCTTTTCGAAAATACATAATATTTCGCATAAATAGTTGAAGAGAGGAACTCAAAATTGACTTATCTAGGAAATATGTCACTGCGGACATTTTTGATTACTTTTATGGTTCATATACCATCACACTTAACTCTTTTATTTCTCCAGCAGTATTAACCATTTATAGATAATTTCAAAGTCCTTAAATTGCACT
>MINK01188466.1:0-21105 GCA_001735545.1 Phormia regina
AAGTTGTGAAAATGTTCTCTTTTTGAAGAACTTCAACGTTTTTTGCTGGGATGTTTTAAAATTTTGGAAGCCCTCGCGATTTGTATAATTAAAAAGGCTAAATTATATGTTATAGCATATCGTGAAAACTACTAATCTTTTTTAATCATAAAAATCAATGCCAAAGTTTTGATTTTATTTAGAATTTAGAGAAGAAACTCCTTAACTAATTATATAGAAAAATTAAAAAAAAAAAAAAAAAAAACAATAATAATAATTTGTAATTTTATATTAAATATATGTTTTTATAAAATAATTGCCAGTTTTTTAATATAATTTTTATAATTTATAATTTTTAATAAATTGTTCACTTTTCATTATTATGTGTTTTTTAAAAATTTAATTCATTTAAGAAAAGTATGTTTCTGTTTAGTAAAATTACTGTTATAAAGAAGATTATCTGAACGTATATTTGTACTTAAAAGAGTACATCCAATAATGTTATTTTTTAATTGTCATCGCAATTGCTTATTATCTTGTTTTTAAGATAGATTGCAATTTAAATAAATCTAAATAAAAAATTTAAGTAAAGTACTACTAAAAATTATTTTAAATGTGTATTTTTTAGAAAATTATTTACTACTGCTTTTAAATTTAATAGGTTTGTACTTATTTTGAAAATTTGTAATGCTTATTTTTTATTTGGTTCTTGATATGAAATTGGTAACCTGTATTTTGTAAAAAAGTATTTTTTATCGAATTTCTTTTTTTAGAGCAAATCAGTACTTACTTACATAGTACTTTAATCAATATTTAGCCCTTTTCCCCTAATTGGTACTTTTGTTAAAAATAAATTGATAAAGTGTTAACATTTGATACATTTTCCAACAAAATAGTTTCCTTTTTATTGTAAACTAAAAAAATATTTAGTATTTTTTATTTACTTTACCTTTTTATAGTAAAAGAATACTTTACTAATTCCAACTATTAATACTATGTTTTGAATATCAAGACATGAATCAAATACAGTAATTAGCAATCTGTTTGAAAATCGCTATATTAATTGGTTTGCATTTTTGCGATTTTTACTATCTTGACAAAATATTTAATTTTAATCAATTCTACACTTTATTTAAATTATTTAAACAATTTTTAGTGAAGAAAACAGCAAAATAATTTATAAACTTTCTACAGCGATTTGTAAGCAGATTTGACATATTGTAATAAAAAACTTTCAACAGCTGTTACGTACAAAAAAGTAGACCGATCTAATGACAAAACATGTCAGCTGACTACATTTACATTTACGGTAGAGAAACAAAGCCTTTTAGTACTTTCTTGATCAGACGCTATCAAAGGCACCACTATTTGTTTTATAAAATTTATAACTATTTTCAAATATAATACTTTTTTGTTTATAATGGGTACTTTTATTTAAAATCGAGTATTTTTTTTTTTTTTTTGAAAAATTTACCATTTACTGAAAATTAAATAAACAATACTTTGTTTTTTCAAACTCTTCTTGAATTCGTTTTTAAATTTTGTACTTTATTTTAAGATTTTAAATAATTTAAATTTAAACTTAAAATAAATAAAATTAATTAAATAATTCTATATACTTAAATAAATATATTTACAATAAATTTGTTAAACTATATAATTTTTTACACATATTTATAAATTACAATTAATTACAGCAAAATAAAGCAATTTGATATTTCCCTAAGTTTAATTTCATACAAATAGATATAAATAAAGACAAAAATAAAATGAAATGAACAAAATTTATTTAAACCTATAAACTAATCAAAGTTTTAGAAATAAAACTCGAATAAGTTAATAGAATTTATATAGAAAATGATTTCTTTCACAGCTCTTGTTCATTCGATAAATGAAAATGTCTGTTTAGTTGGGTTTCCTTTAGTTTAAAGCATTCGATGATTTGTGGGAAAATTTTCACTAAATTGTTGCCGTGGTGAACTGCCGTCACTAGCTAAATCATTTACTACCAATTCATTTTGTTGACCTTGTAAAGCTATTGTATCGTAGGCACTATAAGGATCATTACGTCTTTCCCAACCGTTGGAATGACCGGCAGCAGTATTTCCATAAGAAGTATAACCTGACACTTGCGGTTGTCCTTGTCCACCATGTATATGTAAATGAATTTCTTTATTGCTATGATGTTCTACAGGAGTCGATTGCCAACCATGACTAGCATAAGGTGTCCAATTCCAAACTGGTGCCACTGGAGCTACATGTTCATTATGACCAAAGTTTGTTTTTAGAGTAAAGAATTTTGCCAATATGGCCAGTAAGTTCATGACCACTAAAACTTTAACCAAGAAAAGAGTTTTTAAGCCGAGTGCCACTAAAAAGGCCACCATGGCAGAGAGTACACCAAATTTAAAGACAATTGGAATGAGAGCCATTTGTAAACGACGAATTTTTCCAAAAGTACGGCCTTCTGTGAATGGGAAGAGAAAAGAGTAATTAATATATATATTTTTTAATGTAATTAAAATGTAATTAAAATGTAATTAAAGATTTAATTGCGAAGTTCATGAAAGTATTTTTTTAAGCTTCAATTGCAAAACTTTTTGAAGTTTTATTAAAAGCTTTAGCTTTAGATCTATTTATAAACCTACCAATGCTTTAATTGACTGTATATAAAGTCTTATCGAACATTGAATTGCATATCCTATTGAAAAGCTTTAATTTCTATTTTAGCTTTAATTGTAGATATAAAAAATATTCCAAATAATTTTTTAATATAATTATTAACTAATTTTGTATTGGAATATAATTATATTATTTTTTAATTGGATTAAAACTATTTTTTATATAAATTGATAGATTTTTAAAAAATATTAGCAATTTCGTAATTGAAGTCGATTTTTACTTTTTTCTGTGTAAGCAATAAAAGTATTAATAGCAAACCTTTTGAAAGTAATCTTACAGTTTGAATTTCTGGAATTTTGAAGGTTTTTATTTTGGCTTTTTTAAAGTCCTACAAAAGCTTTAATTGTTGTCTTTTTTTAAATGCTCTTTTAGCAGTTTTCTAACTTAATTAATTGAAGTTTAAATATATAAAATCATTTTTATTTTTCATAAAATTATAATTAAATTTTAATTTTATAATCACATACAATTAAATTTAAATTCACATAATTAAAATGCAATTAAAGCTTTTACAGCAAGTCTTTTAAAATTATTTAAAAATTCATTTATTTACCAACTTTTTAAGACCTATTAAAGTCTCTTTATTTAGCTTTATTAAAGCTTCAAATAAATGCTTTTTAAAGAATTATTAAAGTTTTAATTCAGGCCTTTTAAAAGTTGTATATATATCAAAGCTTTAGTTGTATACAATTAAAAAATATATAATCATTTTTGTTCTTATTAAATTTGAATTAACATTTTTGTGGTTTATTACAAAACGTGCTCCCATTCTGTTATTAAACACTTGTCGATTTTATGTCTTTTTAGAAAAAAATAAAACTTTTTCTTACACATTCAACTTTATTAGAGCTGAACATATTTCTTTCATTTGATTTATTTTTTTATTTCATTATGCTTTATAGTTTTTTATTTTATTACACCTTTTTTTTCTATAAAAACTGAAAAAATTTATTACCCAGACTTGAAGCACTGAAAGACAATGACTACCTCTTTATAATTCACTGGGCATTTTATTCAATTATAAGAGATTTCTTTAGCAACTCTTTAGTCAAGGCAATGATCTTAAAATTAAAGCAAATAATTTTTGATTTAAAAATAATTACAAACCAAATATAATTATGGTAATAAATACATGAAAGTGAAATTAAATTGAAATATATTTCTAGAAATAAAAAATCAAATTCAATGTTTTATTAAAGAAAATTTTGGCCATAAATGTTGAAAGTTAATGCAATTATTTACAGGTTACTTTAGTTTAAAATAGAAAAAAATAATATAATTGAAATAAGGTGTTAGCTAGCTAAACACGCCTAGTTTTTTTCTATTACAGTTTCAAAAATTTAGCATGATTCATGTTTTATTTGGTTAAATATTACTATTTTCAAAAAAAAAGAGAAAGTACTACACATTTTGAAATAGTTTTCTTAAAATATTAGCAAATTTAAAATAAATAAATAAAAAATCATAAAATATTAACTAAAAATTTCATAAAACTTAATGTGAATATAATAATAAGTCTGATTATTTAAAAATCTCCTACACAAATTGCAAATATTTGACAAATATTAATAAATCTTAAACTATTTTTTAATAAAACAAATTTTTAAAAAAGCAAATACCTTTTTTGTTATAAACATATTTAATAAATCTGTGACATAATTTCGTTTTCTTTTAGTTAAACATTTAAAGTCTTTATTGCCAAGTCATTGCAATAAAGAAATGTTTTATTAATCATAAAAAAATATTAAAAAATTTCATAATGTAATTTGCATAAATATCAAAACTATATACTATTAAAGCAACTAGATTTAGTTTGCTATAAATTTTGCAAAATCATTTAAATACTTTTATGCGGATGTAATAATAATTAAAAATTTCTCAATTGTTTTATCAAAAATGCTATAAACATGAAAACTGACCTTATACACTTTTAACTTTATTAGTTCTTATATTTAAAAGAAAATAATATTTTGCAAAGCTTTAAAGTTTAAATTGCAGCTTTTCTTAAATACTATTTTCAAAGTTATTTTTAAGCTTAAATTTTAAATCACTTTAATTCTTATTATAGTAATAATAAAGCTTTAAGTTCAAATTGAAATCATATTAAATTTTTAATTACTGATCTTTTTAAAAAAAAATTAAATTTAAGCTGTAGGTCTTCTTAAAATATGACTTCTTCTCAAAGTCATATTAAAAAAAATTAATACTTTAAATAGCAAGTAATAGCTTGGCAAGCTTTAAAGATATTTAAAAATAAATTTTGTGTCCAGTTGCAAATGTATTTTTTTTAAAAATAAAATTAAAGCTTCTTTCCATATTAAAATCCTACTAAATTGTAGTTCTTTTTAATTTTTTTTATAAAAGTTCAATACATACATACATTTTTGTTAGTATTTAATTAAAAATTTAATTCTTATCACTCCTATTACCTAGCTATTACCATAGCTTTAGTATTTGGAATTTTGCAGATTTCTTTATTGTTCTTTTAAAGCATAAATTGTAGACCCTATTAAAAAAAGTTATATTATATTTAATATTTAGGGTAATTGTAATCATCAATCATATACTTCTTTAAGATCATATTAAAGCTTAAATTGGTATTATTTTAAGTGAAGTGCATTTGTTTAACTACAGAAGCTTCCAACGTAGGTGTTTTAAAAATTCAATTTGCGTTTTTCTTTAAAATTTCTTTTAAATTGTATTAAAAGCTGCAATCGTAAAAGCTTTCATGCTAAAAAAAGTTTAATTTATAAATTCTTAAAACATAATTAAAGTTCCACATTTATTTGTCAAAAATGACTTTACCACAATATAAAATATTTTCTATCTTCTCCATTTTAAAGGGAAAATATTTTTATATATCATTAATAAAAGGTGATATATAACCGAATCCTGTTGATATTTTTTTCTCGTACAAATCTTTTGTAAAATAAAATAACGGCCAACAATTATTGTGGCAGGACTAAGGGTAATGCAAATGTGGACAAATGTTTGTAAAATGTTAACATAGACATTAACATACAGAGTGCTATGAATATTCCATGAATTTTGATATAAAATCTGAAAAATACTCTTTATAACCCATTTTGATATTATTCCATATCAATTGTTTTTATATGGGTACCAAATATTTCTATAATTTTCCATAGATATATTATTTAAATTGATGTAAAAATTCTCTCTTGATGAGAAAATAAATAATTTTCTTGATGAGAATTGTAAAGAAAAACATTATAAATTCCTAAATAATAAGTAAATTTAAATTTTTAATAATAATTTAATGATACAAACTTATTTTTATTTAGTATGATTTGATACATGATAATATTTAAAAGTATGAAATGTTTTATGTTCCCTGTTTCTGTGAAAGTATACATTCGTTTCTCACAAAAATGTATATCATTAGAAAGGAATTTTATTTGCATATGTGCATAATATATATTACATTAAAATTGCTAAAACATTATCAACCTGTGTTTGTTTTTGCTAAAAAAAAAAATATTCAAATATAAATTGACTCTATAATTAAATTGTTGCTAGCTAGTCTTCTTCAGTCTCGGTTTATATTATTTGTAAATATTAATTAGTAAATATATATTCATAAATATTCATAAATATTTATTTATAAATTTTTTCAAACTAAAGCCTATTTATAAAAAAAACATAACTAAGCTTTATTAACAAACAAACATAAAAAAAAAATATTATTATAGAAAAATATTTGATATTTTTTTCCTGCATTAATAATTAAGTCAATTTAACACAAATACGTAAAGCTGTCACTTAAACTCTTAGACTCTCTTCTTGTGTTTTCAAAGACCTAATTAACACTTCAATGATGAAATTGAAAGTGAAACCATAAACACATTTTTTTCATTGTGAATTTTAACACATTTCATTTTTTTCCCAGACAACAAGTGAAGCAAGTACCCTCAGATACAATTACAAAACTGTTAAGTAATTATTTAACTTCAAAAAAATAAATAAATAAAATATTTGTTCAATATTATTTACCTCCAACAGCTGAAGTTTTATCATCATCACCAAATAGGCTTTCACTTATATCGTCTCTAATCCAATTCCATAAACCTTTTACTATACCCCAAACACTTAATGATGTATCGGTGGCTGGTTGTACAGCATTTTTTTCAGCTTTTTTATTATCATCGTCATCATCATCGTCATCTTCTTGTTCCTCTTCTTTTGTTGCTGCAACTGCTGAATCATCGTCATCTTCCTCATCATCATTATCATCGTCTTCTTCATCGGAAGACTTGTTTGGAGATTTTTTAAGAGCTGGTGTCTCTGTTGATGTTGTAGCTATTTCCGCTTTAGCTGATGTTGCAACATCTGTTGTATTGGTATTAGTGTTGGTATTACCATGACTTCTTGGTAATCTACCACCATAGACCGCAGAGGTGAGACAACAAAGTGCCAATGTTATAAATAATAATTTATAGATTTGTGATTTTGTAAAAATCTATAAAGAAAAGAAAAATAAGTAATAATTATAAGACATGAGAAAACATTTCAAATTTAAGTGAAATAAATAAATTAAAAAAAGTTAAATTTAGCTTTTTATAACTTTATTAATAGGCTTTTTATAGCTTTTAGTCTTTAGAAATTGTTAGTTTTTTTTTATAGTATTTTTTATTTGAAATTCCATTTTTTTACATTTTTTTTTTTTATTGAAACAAATAAATAAAACTTCATTGCAATAAAATTTACAACTTAAACAAAGGCCTAAAAAAGACCTCCAAAACGTGATTCATTAAATTAGGAGACAATGATTTTAAAAGCTTAGACTAATTATTATAATTCATAATATAAAACACAAATGGTTGTTCGACCACAAGATCATTGAACCAATGATGATTTGAAATAAAAAAAAAAACTTAATTTTTTGAATTTTACTATAATTTTATAATAAATCATCAAAAAATAAAATGTGCAACTATTTAAATTGTTTGCAGAAAAAAATTTACATAAGAAAAAAACTAGTAATAGAGGAAGGCTTATCATTAATATCATTAATATAAAAAAACCTAAACAATAATTTATTATTTTATTTTTTATAAAAAAAAAAATGTTTTATTTTTTTAATTTTAATATGTTTATTTAATTTTAGGGCAAAAATGTTAATAAAATATATTTCCATTTAATAATAAGCTGCACATCCTAATTAAAAATTCACTCGGTTGCCAAAACAAAAGATTTAGCAAACAAACTTGTTTTGTTTTTTTTTTTTTTTTTCAATTAGTAATTTTATTTTATTTTCATATTTTAGTTTAATTCAAATGAATTTTTTGCCAAAACACTTTTTATAATAAAATGTCAAATCACATTTTTTGGCATAATCCATACATTAACCTAATGTCACAGCAGCCACTAATCTTTATTTAAAATAAAAATACTTAACTATTATATAAAACACAACAAATGTAGCAATAATAACGTAAACATTTTTCAACAAACTTTAACATATTTTTTACATTATGACCTGTGAACTAACTTTAAATGATTTCATTTATTATCTCTTAAGAAAACGTACAGTTTAGGCAGCTTATTGACGAGCTGAATATTTAAACAAATTTAAGAAAAACAAACGTGTAAAAATGCATTTCATTTTAAAACAATTATATGTAAATTAAACTTTAAATAAATGGAGCCAGTTTTTTTATGATTTTATTTGCTTTAAAATTGTACCTGGGAGAAATCATTTTTAGTTTTCTTTATGCACACACACACACACACACACACACACACTCCCTAATTATTACATCACTATTGATTCTCTATAACCTTCAACATGAGTCAAACTAAATTCATCAGTTTGTTTTAAAAATAACACAAAATTTCACTTTCAAATTAAAATGTTGATATTTTATCATATTGCTCTTTCACGTGCATACTTACAAAAAAAAAAATAAAATATTTAAAAAATACTCCAAAAAATCAATTCGTATTTGCAAAAAAAGAAAAAATTAGAATGAATTTTCAGTAAAAAATATTTATTTAGAAAAGCATCAATCAAAACAGAACTGAAAACTGTAGATAAAAAAATTTGGAAAATCAGACAAACTAGAAAGGATTTTAAGAGGAAATCCCCTCATCTCTGGAAGAAAATTGTCATAAAAAGTTAATTGCTTTAAATCTTTATCGCAAAATTTGAAATGAAAATAAAGAAAAATAAGTGGTTTGAGCAAAAAAAAAAAACGTCAGAAACATAATAAATTTAATTAAAATAATTCTGGAAAAGATCAGTTATATCCTTAAAAATCATTAGGAAATAATTTATTATTTTATGTTTAGAACTAAAAAATAAAAGCCATTAATAAAAATATCATATTAAAAAATTTAACCCATAGGATTAGTTTTTATAAGCAAATTTGCATGCACGGATTTTTTTTTTTTTTTTTTTTTTTTGGTGGTTTATAAATAATTAAGCAAAAGTGACCAATAAGGTAAATGTAAAACAATCAACCATTAACTTTTATCGAATGGTTTATGTATAGAGCTGCCAATTTTCTGCTTTAATGAAAGAAATAAATAAAATCATTTTTTATTCCGATGGTAGTTTTTAGTAATTTGTCTGGTCTATATTATATTGCTCTGGCGTATTTCCGTTAGTGGCAGTTACGTTCAAATAGTACATGTTGCCACTACGTTAAGTAGTCGGTTTTTGCTTTGATATAGCCGTATTATCAAAATTATAAAATTTATTTTAAAACCAAGTTGTAATAAACAAAAGTAGATAAAGCTCACTTTATCGTTCACTTTAGTTTATCCTACCCTTAACTATCTGTTACCTTATAGGTAGGTTATAATAACGGCCCTAAATGAATTAAAATAGTTGTAGAACTTTTAAATAATGGATAAGATTTCAGAATATTATCGCTATATAAACATATACATTAAAGTGTCCTGTATTAAAAAGAATGATGCGTATTAATAAAGGATGCAATTTTTATGTTGTTTCTTTTATGGGTAAAATATACTTATTGTTTCCTAATTTACTTTTTATTTGTCTTCTTTTAATGGATATTTTGTGCTATTTATTTATTTATTTATTTATTTATTTTTTATAAAAAAAAGTAGTTGTATAGCTTGAATTTTAGTCTATTTTGACTTTTAGCAATAATAAGTACTTTTTAAATTAGAAATAGAGGTTTTTGAAAATTTTTATTTAGTAGGTATTTGAAAATAGTATTTGGGTTTCTAAGTTTTTAATTAAAATTGTTAGCTCATTTTGTTATTTTTTAATATATTAATTTTTATTGAAAAATGTTTTCAGAAAATTATTAGAAGGTTTTATAGCAAAACAATTATAAAATTAAAAAACATGGGTTATAGATTTCACCAAATAATTTAATATTTTCACCAACTATTTTAATATTTTCAAGAAAATATTAAAATAGTTGGGGCTAAAATCAAATTAACTTAATTGTAAAAAAATTAAAGTTATTTAAACTTTAAAATCAAATAAACGATAGTTTTTAGTAATTTTAGATTTGTGTGTCAATTTCACTTGTGTTTTTATTAATGTTTCTCTACATTTGGCGTGATGTCAATTTATGGTGCGTGTGATTATTTATTTCATTTGCTACAACAGACAAGAAGCAGAAACACAAATAAAAACAAAAACAAAACAAATCACATAAACAGCCCCATTAACTTTTAACTAATATAAATGTGAATAATATTTTTCTTCTTTAAAAATAAAATAACTATTTTGAGGCATAATAAATTTTACGTGTTTCCGACAGTGACACATAAAAAATTCGCACACTTTTTGTTTTTAAACAAAGAATAAACAATTAAGAAACTAATATAAAAATAGAAAATAAAAACAAAAACAAAAAAAGAAATTAAGTTTAGCACTTAGTTTGATTTTACCTTGTGGCTAACTGTGAATTTATTTTCTTTTTCTCTAGCGAATATTTAATGTCTGTTCAGGGGTTCATAATTTATGACTTAATTTCTTTTGAAAGAGAATCTTGTCATCATTTATTTACAGTTAGAATTGAACAAAAAAAATGACTTCATTATTATAAATTTTATAGTTTATTTAATATTTCTTTTTTATAAATTTGTAGGTTTTTTGTATTGTATTCCCCACAAATTTAAAAGAATTTATGAAATTAATACATAAGTCCTATTGTTAAGTAAATGTCTTTTATTGTTTTCATTTCTTCTCAATATAAAAAACAAAAGTATTACATTTTATTCAATTTAATGAATATGAAAATATTTTATAGGTCATCGTAATTAGTAAAAGTGGGTTAAATTTTAATTTTATGTAAAGAATTTAAAAAAAATACTTATATGTAACCTGATAAAATTGATTTTATTAGTACAACAATTGATTATAGCATTTTATCATGGTTTAAAATATATTTATTATAAAATGTGATAATGACAGTTATATCATTTAATGAATTGAATATTTAATTAATTTAAATTCACAGTTAAATGTTCTATTTTTTCTCTAAGATTGTTTTTATTATTATTTTTTTGTAATATTTACATAAACTTATTGACAAAAAAAAAAAACGTTATTCTAAAACAATGTTAACATTTTTTTGAATATTTATTTTTCTTGAATTGAAAATAAAGAATTTAGG
The DNA here is from genome assembly GCA_001735545.1 of Phormia regina. Lineage (NCBI taxonomy): Eukaryota > Metazoa > Arthropoda > Insecta > Diptera > Calliphoridae > Phormia > Phormia regina. The sequence continues at coordinate 11,286 of MINK01188466.1, forward strand.
TTATAAATTTATAAGAATGAATGTATAATATTTATATCTTATTTTTTTTTTTGCAAATAATAATAAATCCATATACTTTTTTTTCAAATTTAAATAATAAAGATCTTTTAATTGATTTAAGTTCTTATACAAATTACATTTTAAAATTCAATAGATTAAATAAATAAAGAATTTTTTATGTGCGTATTATATTAAAGGTTAAGAATACTTTTTTCTGTAATGATCTTATCATAACTTATCATCAATAATTTAAAATCGTCTTAAAATATTTTTGCGAAAAACGTATTGCTGATGTGCGATTAACATAAATATTGCTACATTTTATGTTAAAATTCTCTTTATTTAGTAAACAAAATAAAGAAACAATTATATTCAAGAAAAGGTACAAATTTTGAAAGAAAGGTTTTTTTCAAATATTTTTTTTTTTTTTTTTTTTAAGCGCCAAGTATTAAAAAAATTAACAAATTTGCTAAATTACAATAAAGGTACTAAATAAATTTATAGAAAAACAGACCAAATTTAAAAAAAAAGTTTTTGTTTTAAATAAAATAGCAATTAAAAATTGTGAATAAATGTATCAACTTCAAAATATATCAATTTTCTAATATTATAAATAAAAAACAAATTTCCTAAAAACAAAAAAAAAATTTTAAATATCTATTTTTTCTGAAAAATACCGAGCAAATGAATGCTGCGATAAAACAATTTTTGTAAAAATGAAACATATTTTTTAATAAAATTTGATTATAACATTTCTAAGAAACTTTTATGAAATTATCACAATTTATTTTGATATCTTAATACAAAGAACTTTTATATCTTAATAAATATTTTCGCAAACTAGTTGGAGAAAACAATTTATCAGTTTCCGGAAAACTTTTCAAAAATTATTATTTTTATTATATTTGATAATATAATAGTTTTAGATATTCTTGGTGTATTTATAACCGTTTTNAAAAAAAAAAAAAAAAAAAAAAAAAAACTGTTCTAAAATTATAANAGTTTATTTTGAAACAATTAATTAATAGTTTTTATAAATTAGTCTATAAACAAATTTAAAATAGTATATTTTCCACAAAACTAAATTATAAAGGTTATCATCTTAGTTTTTGAGAAACTTTTATAAAATTATAACAGTTTATTTTAAGGTTTAAACATTTTAAATTTATATTTTAATAAATTTGATTACAAACAAGTTTAAAATAAATTTTCGAAACTGTATAACAATTTTCCGGATAACTTTTATAATATTATAACAGTTTATATTGACACCAATATACTAATATAATTTATTTCATTAAATTTGATGTATAAACTATTATAATAAAATAATTTTTATATGTATAACAGTTTTCTGAAAACCGATTATAAAGTTGTAGTTTATGTTAGAACCTTAAAACAAAATTTTTATTTTTTAGTCAATTTATCTACAAATTTTAAGGAAATTTTCTTAGCAGTATAACAGTTTTTCAAAAGAAAGTTATAAAACTATACAAGTTTAGTATGTCTCTATTACAGAAATTTATAACAGTTTTCTATTATTTTTTTTTATATAAATAAAAGTTAAAGAACATTTTTCGCGGCATTAGACCAACTTTCTGAGAAACTTTCATAATATTATAACATTTTATTTTAAAACGGTCATACTCAATGTATAACTTTTTATCAATTTCAATTTTGAAATGTGTAGAGCGATTTCTGGTGGCAGCTTAACAGCTTTATGATTAATTGTTATAGAATTATAACAGTTTATTAGTTATATAGGTACTTGTTTTTAATATAAGTAATTTATCTGTAATTTATCTGATCATCTGATGCTGATTCGAAAATAATATTAATAAAGGTGTGAGTCTAGATTAACTATGTGAACGATATAAAAAAAAGTCATTAATTAAATATACTAATAATTAATTCCAAAGATGTTTAATTATTACAAGGATTAACTTATCTCTTTAATTTATAGCAAATAAGTTCGTTACTTAAGTCTTTTGTTTTCATTAGCTCACATAACGTTGTACTATTTGTTTATTTTATTTAATATACAATAATTATTTTAAAATAATTTTTTATATATCCATTTAATGTATTAATCAATGTAACTATTATTACATCAAATGTAATTTTATCTTAACAACATCAAAGACACGTGCTTGAGAAATTCATAATTAATGAAGGAAAGAAGGAAGAAAAAAATGTAACAAAACCTGTAACAACATAATAAACGTAGTCCATGTGAATACATCATAAAATAAATAATTTTATTTTTTATTTTAACACAACTATTAATTCATTGTATTTAAAACAAACAAAAAAAGAAACAGAAAACGTTTAAAGACAGCTTAAAAGTAACCGATAATACATGTACCACAACTAAACAACAAAAAAGGGTCATAAAAAAATATTTAACCTTTATTATGTTTCAAGTATTATCTAATATTTGGTATAAAAAAGAAAACAATATATTAAGCCGGAATTTAATAGAAAAAAAAAGACACATTAAATAAATGAGAGCTAGTAAAACATAATTATGTTTGTTTTAACACACCTACTAAAGAAAGTGGTTAAATAAATGAAATAGCAATTAGTCCCTGTAGGAAATTTTTATATGATTTTTTTTTTTTTTTTGCACAAAAGTTAAGAGATGTATAATAAATTCCATAATTCCAGCTTATTTAGAGATAAAGCAAAATAGTTAAGCAACGAACTTGTTTTGTTATAAAACAAATAGTTAATAGATCCTTAGGAAAATTTAAATATAAACAAATCATTAAGAAAATATTTGTTAACATTGTCTGTATGACTTAATTTCAGCTCAGTCAAAGAAATATTAAACAAAACTTACACAAAAACTTTTTTGATAAGATATTTTTAACAAAGAAGTTAAAAATAATAATAATAATAATAATAAAATATTAAACAAAACATTTTAAATAAAAATTGAAATTATAATTAATTTTCTTTTCTTTTTCTGTCAACAAATTCCATTTAAAAGAAAACAAAATAAACAATAGTTTCTGTCAAATATAGGTAAGTATGTCGTGTTTAAAATACAAAACAAATTATGTTGCTTTAAAATAATATGTTAAATAAAAGGAGTTGAACTTTTACATACCATTTTATATTTTGAAATATTACTGGCTTAATATGTTTCCAAAGTAATTAATTAACAAGAACAAAATACAACTAAATCCTTGTTTATTTATTAAAAATATTAAATATTATTTAATTTTATTGACTTTTATTTTAAATTATTATGCACTAATCCCACTTTCACACTTGCGTTTTATTTTATTATTATTATTATTTTTTCACTTAAATATTTCGTTTGTGCAATGAATCGTTATAATAAAAAACTCCCCAAAAAAAACTTTTGTTTATTTAGTTATTTTCTCCTTTTTTACGTTTCTTTTACTTTTTAATATTTTATAAGAAATTTTTAATAAATTTCTTCGGCATCTGAATTTACCACTCTTGTTAACGTTTATTTTAAGACTGGTTCATTTGACAGCTTCTTTAAACATGTTAAATCAGTTGTAACCATTTCATGCCATAAACGAACATATACTTTTTTTTTATTAAACCAAGTTTATTTATCTTTTTCGCTCTCTATGTGTATTTTTTGTTTCTTCTGTTGGTGTCTACGTGAGATGTATTTCTGTTTAAAATTGTTTTCTGACTGTGTTGTTTTCAGCACTACAATTTCTCTCTCATTATTGTATTATTATTTGATTTTTTTTTTTTTGGCATTTTCTTCTTTTGTTTCTTTGATAAATAACAAACAACATGTGCTCCAACAAAGACTTTCTTTCTCCCCAATGTCACATTTAAAATGAATGAACAATTTTTATTTTAACCACCATCATATGCAATGTTCACCATACACTTGAAATCGTTTGAAATCTCATTTGGTGACAAGTAGTTTTGCAGGTAAAAAAAATTAGTCAGTTACAAAACAATTACTTGGCAGAGTTTAAGCCAGAATTTGTAATAGACAAGTTAAAACTTAAACACATCAAAAATCGTAACTTCTAAAAATATAAATATTTAACCATAAAAATGAAGAAAATCTCATACTATTCTATTTATTAAATATAGTATCATTGCTATTGTTATTTCGTTACTAACTAATTATGTTGTAATGATTAAACAATATTGAGCTAGAGTTTTCTTTCAATTTCAATTGAAAGATTTTTAAGAGAGGAGTGAAAAAAAACACAAAATTATAAAGTAGTTATTACTTTGAATTATATGTTTTTTATGTAAAATGAATTACTTTACTTGCTTTATCAATATAAGTAATAAAAATTAGAAGTTAATATTTGTTTAATGAAAAAAATCGGCAATGAAAAACAACAACAACAAAACGCTAAAACCAAACAAAAAATTATAAACCTAAACAAACGTCAAAATGAAAAATAAATTCGCAAAACTAAAAAACTTGCCCAAACAAAATAGCGCTAAAAAGAATCTTCAAAACAAAAAATCTTGAAAAAAGTAGAAAATCTCTTTAATGACAAAAAAGCTCTAATATAAAAATCACCTAAACGGATAAAACAAAAAAAAAAACGACCAAACAAAAAGAAAACGTCACAACGACGAAAAATTTTAATAATGAAATATTCATTTTATTTACCAAAACCAAACTTCAATGAATATTTGAAGAAGAATACATAAAAAAAACGGTTCGGGAAATGAATCTGTGACTTCTTAGTTTCTTATGTCTTCATTTCAATGCAAAAGGGGTAATGGTTTATCCATAAAAAAACGAGTTTATTATATTTAATTAAAAATTGTGTTATTTTAGCTTTGTGGGTTGTATTTATTTTTTTTTTTTTTTAACAATAATTATAATAAATGTTTATAATTTTTATAAGTTTTAGTTTATAATGATTTATCTATTATTCCGATTTTTAAATATTAAATTATAATAAAAATATCAAATCTCTATTCAAGGATTTACTTTAAATATCATCAATATTATTTAAAAATTTAAAAGTTATTATTTCATTACTCTCACTTTTGCTTAAGAAACATTATAAATTCTTAATCTTAAAAAATTAAATATTTTTTGAATCATAAAAAAATATTTTTAATAAGCTATTTATAAATGACTTCTTCACGCCCAACCGTTTATATTATTTCACCTTTACTTTCATTTTGTTATGTATAATAAAGCATTTATGTACCTAAAATTCGCCATTAAACTTTCATTTGATATAAAAATTCTGTATTTTTATTTTTAATATATGTATGTAATTTATATGATCATGTCAATCATTTCATCAAAAAAAAAAAAATGGAAACAATTTTTATGGCCACAATTTTACTTAATCCACTTTAATATTGAAAATAAACAAAAGGCTTAGCGACAAACGTTTATGAATAAATTTATAGAAATCATTTGTGTATTTTTATTGTTTTTTACGGTATTTTCTGTTTTAAACAAATTCTTGCCACACATTTCATAAAATATAGAAATAGATAGAAAAAAAAAAACAAAGCAAAGGAAATAAATACTCAACATTGTTTTTGTTGTTATTCTTAATGGGAGTTATTAATTTTAAGAATTTTATTTTTAACACTTGTTAAATTTATCTTTTACTAAACCTAAACCGTTAATTTGATAAATTTATGTAAATTCTTTCTAATGCTTTTATATACAAATGTTACATGTTATCATAATAATAATAAAAAACATAATAAAACGTTAGACTTTAATAAGAAAAACAAAATATTTACAACACTTTTTTTATAACTAAGATGTCAAAAACTGTCACTAGACTAGATTCTAATAAAAAAGTGACCAGAACAAAAAATAAAAGAATAAACTAAAAATGGGTCAAATGCAATACATACCGTCAAACAAATAACATAAACAATAATAAAAATAAAAATAACACCTTATTTAATATAATCATATAAGACAAAAAGAGTGTAAGAAAAACTTAAAATATTACAAAACGTATGCTAACTAATGAACTATATACATATATATGTATGTGTGTAGTTCTTATTAGAAGCAAAAGTAACTGTGTATGACATATTTGAACAAATGACATGTAAATAATGTATGTATGAATGAATGTTTCTATACATTGTATATGTAAATGAATTATTTGAATGAATATGTATGAATTAAACAATTTACTCGTAATACAAATAGTTATTATGTTAATAATTCTTATGTCTAACGATTATAACATTAATTACTTGTTTATGAGTGTGTAAGATTTAACAGTTAATGTGTGACGTCACTTAAAGGTTAAATAGAAACTAAATGTTTATGTACTTAGCACACAAATTGTTTATAAACATAAATATGTATGATGTTTTTATTATATTTTATTTAATAATACTGAACATAACACTTGTTACAACATGTTAACAAGATTTCAACAATTATTGGTAGCTATAAACAAGTTTATGAATTTATTTTAATTGTTTTTTTTTTTTTTTTTAATCAAAAGACGGCTAGAATGGAGAGATAATGTTATTATATAGTTTACTTTATATGAGGATATACTTTTTTAGTAGAGCTTAATCCTATAACTTTCTATATTTTCAACAAAAAGGGCAGAGTAGTTATCTTCATCTTCATTACATAAAAGTATTTTAGTGACTATTTATTTATAACCCAGTATGTTATTACCCTGCAGAAAATTTGTGACAATTGTTCCTGAGTACAATTGTCACCTAACTCGCCACCAAAGTTCCAATTGAGAACCACTCACTATTTAACAACTAAGAGTCATTTTATAACATGCTTCTTAATTGCGCAATTAGTTACTCGAGCGAAATAACAATCATTGGCTGACTAGTTAACGTTGAAGGCTATACGTTGCACGGGTTCGATTCGAGGTGACGCCATCGACATTAAAGGGGGTTTTACACTGTAACACTTTGTATAAATACCCAAAATATTTTCAAATGCATTATAATCTGAATATCTTCAATACCTTGTATGTTGAAATCTTGAAATGTTTGGAACGTAATTTGTTCGCAGTTTGATTTGTAATTTATTCTGTTTAATTTTTAGTTTTTAATTTTTTAAAAAATATTTTAATAAAGAAATACTTTCTTTAATACATTTTTTGATATGTATTATAGAAAATGAAACTCTGGTATTAATACCAAGTAGTATAGTGTAGTGTAAACCCCCCTTAAGGAAAGATTATAAAATAAAAATAAAACATAAATTTAATAAAAATAATAAAACAAAATGTTTAAAAAGTAAACAATTACCGAATTTTTATCAAATGTTTGTTGTATTAATCAGCACTGAACCTGTCCTATAGGACCAGTACTGTTACCTAACCTGTGAACTGATCCAAAGGACTCATTAGCCACCTCCAATGACAACCCCATGTAAAAGTGACAGGTTCTTCGCATATAGAGAACCTGTCACGTGACTAGTTTTGAACCTGTTCTCTTTACTCCAGGGTACTTATCAGATGTTTTGAATTATTAGTGAATTATCATTATTTTTCGTGAAAAAAAGTAATTTTGTTGAAAACGGGTATTTTGTTTAAATTTGAATTTTTAAAAAATAATTTTTTTTCTGAAAATCGATTTTTTAATGAAAAATCTTTTTTATATAATAATCAATTCACAGTCGGATTTTTAAAATTTAACTTTTCGTAAATAACACTGGTCGACAAAGAAATACGTTCGATTAAACTAATAACATTAATATGCAATAAATTGAATGTCATCACGTGTGGGTGGTATCAATCCATCCACAATTGATAGGTCTTGATAAGTATAATAAATATCCCCGTATAATTACAATTAAAAAGAAGTGGTGGTCAGAACAAATTCTTTCTTCTTTCTTTAAAAAAAATAGGTGGACTAGATAGAATTTGCTTAACTTAAGAAAAATCTTTTTTTTTTTTTGGGCACATAAAACTTGATCATAGTTTGATCAAGTTACACTATAAAAAATACAAACGAAATGAATAAGTCGAATTATAAATCATTATTTTCAAGATATTCAGAGTGCATTACTATATGGTTCAAAATTCGAACTACTCGAACATGAAAAGAACGCTCCAAAGTAGGCGTCGGTCTTGGGATAAGTATTTGGCTATTGCGGATAGTACAGTTAAATTAAAAGGATTATTTTAGCTACAAAATATTGTTAGAGGTATTCATGTTACAAAAACAGAACAACAGTCTGGATTTCACATAAAATAAAACAATCTTAAAACATATCATTAAATGGAGAAACACGTCTACGTCGTCGTAAAAATAAGATATAACAAATTACTCTGTTAAACAATAAAATATTTATATTTAGTTTAAAATAAAAAATCATTCCGCCAATATTTTTAAAATAATAAACTTTTCAACGTGTACCTTGTTCACATGGTTTACTCGAACAAGCATAAGGACGGAAAGACGTACATCGTTAAATCGACTCAGACGTGATTAACAACTGACATTAACTAATTCGATTGTAAAAATAATGTAACCACTACATAAAATATTTTTTAACTTCTCCATTTTAAAGGCAAAATATTTATACCCTACAACGTACAGAAAAAATATCGGACACACACCTTAGAGTATACCTACTTTAAGGTGTATGTCCAGAATCACTCAGAATAACTTATTGAGTCAATTTAACGATGTCCGTCCGTCTAACCGGCTGGCTGGCTGTCTGTACCAGCAAACCTTGTGAACAATGAACAGGTCGCAATTTTGAAGATATCTTGATGAAATTTGGCACAAATAATTATTATGCCACAATTTTATATACAAGTATCGATATTTTCAATATAAAAAATTTTAATTTTATATATTTACTAAAGGCTATTTTACACTATTCTATTTTATTTTGTATAATACACGTAAAAAAATGTATTAACGATAGTATTATTAAATGTCATATTTTTTACTTTATTAAAATATTTTTCAAAAAATTGATAATGAAGAATTGAATAGAATTTAATACAAATAAAACTACAAATCAAAAAGTGTCCCTAAATATGATTTAAAATATGCAATCCGGTTTCAAACATTTCAAGATTTCAACATACAAAATCGTTGAAATTGTTCAATAGTTTTGAACACATATTTTCGAGTGTTTTTGTCTCTAATTTTTTTTTATTTAGAAATATGTAGGTGCCTCACGCAAAAAAGTTGCAAATATACCCCCAAAAATATTACATTTCAATGTTAAAATTTACCTGAGCAGGACCATTTTCAAACACCTCTAAAATTATATATTTCTTTCAATATGATTATCAATAATCAAAATTTTAGTTATAAGAAAATTAACTTTAAATTATAATAGTGGTATACATTGAATATTCATTTAAATAATTATCAGATGTCTTTCCAATCGAATCATTTTTTATCATATTTTCTTTGTTCAAACATTATATCTATATATATAAAAGAGTAACTAAATCTAGAGGGACGAAAATTGGAACATGGGTAGGTCTTCATCCATATAGATCCACTAAGACGGGATTTTTGGAAATTCGAATGTGTAGGGAGTAAAAAAGGGTAAAAACGCGAAAAATCGGTTATAACTCGCAAGCTAATAATGATACAAAAAAAGTTGAATAGTTATCGTTATTTATTAAAAAAATAATTGGAAAGGTGTCTGGTACTTTTTTGAAAATCAGCCTTTTTAGGGAGATAACGGGTAAAAACTGTATTTTGGTACTTTTTTGGCACCATATGTATCTTTGAAACCAATGAACATACAGATAAAATTTATGTCGCATTCATAACATATCAAGAAATGAAAAATAAAAATTCGGTACTTTTTAGAAATTCAAACGTTTAAGGGTTAAAAATCGTACCTATTTTT
>MINK01188466.1:21164-33432 GCA_001735545.1 Phormia regina
TCATAAAACATTTTTTTATATTTATTGAAATATTCATATGAGGACTTTAATATGGGATAGTACTACAAATTAGAAATTTATTGGAATACAAATTTTGATACATCGATGGGTGAAAAAAGTACTAAAAAGGGGTAAGGGCGGGAAATTGCATTTTATTCAAACTTAATAATGAATTTTCAATTACATTAAACATAGAAACATAAGATTGGAAATTCGTGTTGTACTTAAAGGGATATATGGACTTTTTAGTACCTTTAGATATTTTAAGGTACTTTTTTGAAATTTCTATAATTATGAACTTAGAAACATGACAATTAGGAAGTATGTGGTTCCTAAGTGAATGAAAAAATGCGCATAAACAGGAGACTTTTGTGCTACCTTTTATGTTTCTTCTTAAATGTACTTTTGACATTTCTGTTAATATTTACCTAGGAAGCATGAAATTAATAAATACCCATGGTCCGATGTGGAAAGAAATTCACATAAAGGGGAACTTGTAGCATTTTCGTTCTTCTAATGGTATTTTTTGAAATTCTTATAGTTATGTAACCTAGATTCAACATGAAAATTAGGAATATGTGGTCCTGTACTAATGAGAATTCATAAGCAGTTATGACTTTGGTTGGTTACATTTGCGTTCCTTCTAATGGTACTTTTTTTAATTTTCTATTAAATATGATACAATGTAAACATAAAAATTAGGAATATGTATTAGGTCCTAAGTGAATGAAAATCCATAACAGGGGACTTTGTGGTACTTTTTTGTTCTTCTAATGGCATTTTTTGAATTTTTTATAATTATGAACTTAGAAAGATGGAATTAATTATATGAAGTCCTTAATGAATGTGAATCCATAAGAGGAGATTTTATGGTAACTTTTTGTTCTGATGGTACTTTTTGAATTTTCTATAATTTTAATTATTCAATATTTTATATTATTTAATAAAACCCGCATAACGCCGGGTAAATCAGATCGTTTTTTAATAAAATTATTAACTAACTTTGTATTGGAATTTAATTTTATTATTACTATTATAAATAACTTTCTAATTGGTTTAAAATTATTTTTTAAATAAATTTTGTAGCTCTTTATAAAATATAAAGGAAAATAAAAAATTTGTCTATAAAAAATATAGAAATAAAATAAATTTGAGCCAATTGTCAACAATTTTCAGCTTATTATATCTTTTTAAGCAAAATCAGTAATAATAAAATCAATTACTATAGTCAATCAATTAATAATTAATAGTATCAATTTCGTAATTGAAGCCGTTTTTTACTTTTTTCTGTATACAAATACAAAATGGGTTGGTACTAACATTTATATGGTTTTATACACTTTAGGGCTATTCCCGGATGTGTCTTCATATGAGAGCTATAGTAAATTATGGACCAAATCTCATTAAATTTGATAATGATTGTTTTACTTACTTATTTGTGTCAAATTTCAACTTGATATTAACATTTGTATGAGATTTATGTGGATCGATCCTAATAAAATTTGGTATAAAAATTATTACTATTATTTTTTTAAGAAATTTTTTATTGTTGAAACTTTATTTCGAATTAAATAAAAATTTCCCTTTATTAACAACGTCCCTGCGTGGTATTTAAAATAAAATTATTTTATTATATGAATTCGTCAATGGGGCTAGCTGAACATTACCCAGTTGTTACATTCATATACATATATGTATTGTCTAAAACAATATATATATATTGCTTTTCTGTTTGTGATGTGTTCCATTATCTTATTAAATATGCCTTGATTTGGCCTACAGTGTGACACTTCATTTTTTTTTTTTTTTTTTTTTTTTTTTTTTAATTTTTATTATTTTGTATTAAATTATACACTTACATACATATGTACATATGTATTTATTTATACATACTTGTATATCTTATAATATTTATTTGGCAACAGATAACAATAAATAATCAAAATCAAATGAACTGTTCTACTTCTTTCGAATTAGGTGTAAACAATTTATTCGCATAATAATAAATATTTAATAAAATTTTCTTTGTGTATATCATTGTCCACTTATAAAATTTATCTTTTGTCCAAGTATACAAGTTTATGTAAAAGAGTGTATTGCGGAAGTATGACTGAATGTCGAGTTTGAGAATTGAAAATGAAATATTAACTTTTATTTGCATCATTTTTATAATTCAATTGCAGTGTGAATGTATTATTCTATGAAATTAATGGAAACGCAATCAACAATTAAAAGGAATTAGAAAAAAAATCAATGTTACAAATAGTCTGGCGATTGCGAATTATGGAAAATAGGTATCGTCACGTGGAGAGGATTATCTTAACTTACAAAATTATCACTTCAGAATTAAAATAGCTTTTTTCTTCATGATTTCGGCCATAAAAAGAGCGGTAAACTGGAGGATGTACTATAGAGCATTCGGAGTGGATATCCAAATCTGTACGGACAGTCAGGCTGCGATTAAATCGCTCTCGAGTGTCGTTTCGACATCCAGGCTGGTACATGAATGCCGTCTGGGTTAGGGGTCACTGAAATACCCCGGGTAATATTACTGCGGACAAACTGGCCAAAATTGTATCGCTCCTTAGATATGAAGAAGTAGATCAATTGGCGTTCCGCTATCCTCTTGTAAATCCATGATAATACGGAATCTTTCGAGGATTGCACAATACAGGTGGTCGAACCTCGATACAAATATGGTCCCATTATGATGGACTTCGGTCAAGCCTCATCTTGGGATTACCAAGACATCGGTTAGATATTCTGATACAGGGCACTAGATTGCTTGTGTGCATGCTAGGAGACTAGGGCTCCCTTTTAATGACTTCTGTCGAAGTTGCTTTAATGAGGAAGAGAACACTTCCTATATCACTGCCCGACCCTCAATGAAATAAGGACCGGCAAGTTCGGCAGTCCGAATATGCATGTATTGTCGGATCTCTGGGATATTGACAGAGCTATCAATTCCTACATACATGCGTCTGGCTGGTTCGACTCGAACGTAGTTTTGGACATGTGAGAAAATATCACATGATTCCTTTAGGGTATCACAAGTGAGCAGTCTTGTAACTGTTCTGACAGCTGCCCAATCAACCTAACATAACCATTTTTTTTAAATAGAGATATATTTTACTTTATTACACAATTTTATTTCTTTTAGTCCCAAAAAAATAAATTTTTACCTTAAAAAATTCATTTTTTTTTTTGTTTTTTGAAAAACCGCAGATTTCATGTCGAAGGTTCTGCAAACTTTTTTACAATTTTAAATAGAGTTCTGTTGGTTCATTTTACTATTCGTTTAATAGTTGCAATTGAAAATGTAAAAATTGTTTGAAACCATGCTTTATATAATAAATTCTATTTATGTATTCTCAACAATTCCCAGAATCTGATATGCCCTAACGTTGCTGACATCAATAATCAAAAGAAAATAAATTTATAATTCAATAAAAATGTTTAATTATTTACATTTATTTTATCTAAGCTACCGTATGATCTAAACAATTATAAAGAAATACACTCCATGAGTAATTATAGAAAATATATAAAAATTTAATTTCAAAAATAAACAATAAACAAATAATTTTTAAACTTAATAGATACCGTATATCGTACAGAGGCTATTTAAAAGAAAAAATTCAAAATATACTTGAGATACTTGAAGCCAGAATAAATGACGTTAAATGCATAAACAAACAAAAAAAAAAAATTAAGACAAGATATGTACATACATATGTGTACATAAAACGAGTCAATAAATGTATGAATGAACGAGTGAATCATCACCATCATCAACCACAAATAAGTGTACAAAAACAAGAAAGAAGAAAAAAATAATAAAACTTGTAAAAAATTAATAGACCTTATGAAAAATAAAAGAGTTATAAAGTTGATATCAAATTTAGTTGCGAAAAAAACCCAAGATGTAGAAGGTCTTGGTAACTTGTTAATAAGAAAATCAACAGTAGACTGAGAGACAGGCTTGGACAGACAGCAACCTGACTTGTATATTGAAGAAAAAAGTAAAAGGAGGGAATTATGAACTTAAAAAATTTCAAAATAACATTACAGCCGTGGAAAACAAGATATCTATTATGTTTTATTAGTATTTTTTGTAGAGTAACATACAACCAATTATAGAGATTCGGTTTTAAAACAAAACAGTATTATTATTATTATTCGGCTTGAGTGTACTCGTTTTACTGAAAAAAATAAATATTGGATGTATGTGCATAACATATAGATTTAGTTTAATAGCGGAATAAATTTTGTGTGAATATTTTGTAATGAGTCATATATTTAGGTTATTTTTATTGTTGTAATAGTATTTTTATGGTGGAAATTTTTCCAATGAAGCAAAACTTTCGGCTGTAGCAGGGGCTTAATTGACAATTTAGAACTAATATCGTTACGAAACGAAGATCCAATTATCGAGAGGACGCTATAATTAGATAAATTTTGATGAATCAGAAGAATTCCAAATGAGATGTGAAAGTTCAACAAGGAATTAGTAATAAAACGAAACGAATTTTTACGCGGCACCTGAAAGCTGTTCGTTAGCGGTGGCCATACATATCAATTCTCCAGCAAAAAAATAAAAAATAATGAACTATAGAAGAGCTATTTTTAGAACCACTGTATACGTTTTGCAACTTTTAGTTAAAAAGACGGCTTAATCATTAACTTCTAAGAACTACTACTTTTTATACTAAGCACTATCATAAGTGAAATAAATCACACAGCGTTCACTTTCCTCCATTTTAAAGGCTCTCATGTTAACCTTGTGAAAATAAAGTACAGATCATAATAATTAATTTGGTAAGTTTGCGGCCTATTGAAAATATCTGTATTCGGTCTATATTATTTTTAAAATATGTATTAAGATTTTATACAATATACAATTGGTGTAAAGAGCTGCCTTGTGATAATTAGACTTAGAAATAGACTTTGTGATCTAAGGCAAAACAATGTGCATTTTAAAACAAAATCTCTTCATCGCTGCATAACACATCGAACTCAGAACTTAGAAGCATCAAGCAAATGAAGCTGTTATCTTCCAATGCAAACGGTAACTGACGATATAATAAAATTCTTTTCTTCTTTCGGCATCTGCCAAATAATTTTTTTTTTTTTTTTAATTCGGTTGGTCTTATAAAATTCCTTGGTTTTGATTTTTTTAATTACCGGAAGTTGTTATGTTTAGAGAAGGGGCTATTCTATATAAAATGTTATATTGTTGTTGTATACATGTGCATGTATGTACATATATTTCTTATTCATTGTTGTTGTATTCTTACTCACCTTTCAAATTCACAGGGAAATGCAAAGGCGGGTATATTGGCAATGGTTTTTTCATCACGAAAATTTTCTGGAAAACTTTCTGTAATTATACCTTCAGGCGTTGATGAACTGGAGACAACACCATCGTGTCCATTTAAACGCGATGAAGTGTGGTCAATGCCATGAGCTCTCGATACTTCACACCAATATTCAAATAGTTTTTTAACATCGGTTCTGGAAAAATTAAAAAAAATATATATATAATTTGTGTAAATACATATAAAACGTAACCAAAAATGAATAGAGTGGAGGGGAGCATCGAAAAAATAAAATAAAAACACTCATAATTTTGGAGTGGTCAAAGTGTGAAGAGTTATAAAACAGAAAAAACAAAAGAATAAAAAGCATAGGCAGTCAGGCAGAACGCCCACATTAATATTTAGAAATTCTCACAGTAACATTTACAATTTGATTACGATTTAATAACATCGACTACGAATTCCTAGAAATAACTTCAAAACAATTACATGGAATTACTCACTTGTTACGGGAACTCATGGTAGTTTTGAAGGTTTTGTTCTTATTTTACCACACAATTTTTTTTTTTTTTAGTTTAACACTAATTTTTAAAACATTTTCTTGAATAACTTTGTAAATATCATTATATTTCAAAAATTTATTGAGAAATTCTTGTTTTATTACTTTATCTTAATTTTCATATCACTTCACTTTTTTTACTATATTTTTTGTTTCTTTATGACTACTTTGCAAAAAAATATTTTCTTTCTCTTTCAATTAATTTTCCTTATAAGGAAATCGCTTTGAAACTTTTTTACAAATTGTTTTAAACAAAAGCTTTTCACTTTGAAATTTGTTTGGAATTTTATCAATAAATTTTTTAATATTTTGCAAAAATTTCAACCGATTTTTTTCACAATTTTATTCGTACTACGTCTCATTAAACACAAAAAAACGTCTGCGAACAATAATATAGAAAATGAATGAGTGATAAAGCAAAATAAATAAAAAAACATGAACATTAGTTATTGTGAATGATTTGTTGGTTATAATTGAGTGTTGTAAACAGATAAGAAAAAGCCGGAGGTTTTTCAAAAGCCGCCGCCGCCGAAAAAATTTCGGCTTTAAATGTTTCAAATACAGCCGCCGATTTTGTTCAAGCTTAGCAAATTCAACATAAATTCATTATATTTTTGAAATTTAACATTTTAAAATGATTTTTTTAGAATTAATAATAGCAGCGCTGTCGCCGCATGAATTTCTGAGGCAATAATTTACTCCTATGATAGTGATATGCGTGCATAAAGCTGCGCTTCTGCTTGAAAAACCTTCAAATTTGCCATTCATGTACATTTTAAATACAATTCGGAGGTGTTCAGATTCTATTCCATAGGAAGATGGCATAGAGAAATGTTTTACCGACTCATTGTAACCAAGAAGAGTCACTTTTCAATCGTAGAGAAGATTGGTGGTCGTAGAATTAACAAAGCAACAAAATATTAAAAGTTAAAAATTATGAATGACAAAAGTATCTCCCGTTAAATGCTAATCAATCTTTTTAATGCCTCCGAAAAAAACAGCTTATAATATTACTACAATCTGCCGGTCCAATGAACCATTTCTGGAACTGTTTGTAGTGGCGATGTAAGATTTTGATTTAAATTTATGCGAGTAATGATTTCTGTGAGTGTAAATCGTCAACATATGTTTGACAGGGTGTTTAAGTAATTTAAGACTTTATAAAAGTGGTTTGTAACTGTGCTAAAAAATATTAATGCATATGCAATCAACTTTCGTATAATAGAACTATCGACATTTTTTGAAAAAAAAAAAAATAAAATAAAACTTTGGTTTGAAAATTGTCTAGAGATCGATTTTTTTGTTGCCAAATTGTCTAAAAGTCGAAAAAAATCGTAAAGTCGAATACAGTTAAAAATCTAATGTCGAAAATAGTAGGAAAAAGTGAAAAAAAAAACGAAAATAGTGGGAAAAATTGAAAAGTTGATTATTTCCAATTTAAAGAAAAGTAAAAAAGCGACTATTTAAAAATTGAAAAAGCCGAAAAATCGATTATTCAATAATCAAAAAAGTCGACTTTTTGTTCAAACTATAAAACCCTAATATTTAATAGAAAAATTTGTTGTTGTATAAACCTGTTTGGGAGCCAGGAAATAAAGTAAATATTTGATGTAAACATCCTTAGATCTTCGAATGAAGTTAAAAATAAAAAGTCGAAAATTGTCAGAAGAAGTCGAAAAAAATCGAAAATAATCGGGAAAATTCGAAATTAAAAAAAGTGAAAAAATCGACTATTTAAGAATTGAAAAAAGTCGAAAAATCGATTATTCAAAAATCAAAAAATCGACTTTTTGTTCAAACTATAAAACCCTAATATGGGGTATTAAAGGATACACAAGGAATGATAAACCCAATGTATTCTTTTTTTTTTTTGTAATTTGTAAATAGTAAATAAAAATATTTATTCACTTAAGCTAGTGTTCAACAAACTTTAAAGCAGAAATGCTTTTAGTTTGTCCAAAGTACGTTTATACAGAAACCCTTCTTTACGTTGAGGAAATTTCAAATTTTCCAATGGCGAACAAGCTAGTGGGTATTTTTAATGCTGATGTGGTTTCATAATTACAAAAAAATAAAATCATTTAAAAATTTCCAATTAGAACATTTTTAATTTATACTGTTCCTCATTTTTTACCACCACTGTTTCTATAACCTTTGACAGCTGTTTCATTATTTTATTGACAGTTGGCATTTTGCACAATTTGTTTTGATTTGGAAATTCGTTAATTGTGGTTGTTTTTTTTTCGTCTGCCGTCTTTTCAAAGAAAAAAAATTTCTTTTTGTTGTCTCGCGGAGAAATTAAAGGAAAATTTCAATTTGTTTAAATATTAAAATAGAATTTATATAAAAACAAATTAATTATATTATAAATTAAATAAAAACATGAAAAGTGTAGTAGTTTAAAAATAAACATAAAAATACAAATAATATTGGACAAATTGCATAAAATATAAGGCGGTGTAAATCGTGTTTATATTATTGTGTTTTAGCAATAAAATAGATTGTTTTAGTTGTTGTTTTTACATTGTTTAATTAAGAATAATTAAAAACGACTAATTACAATAAAGTAAAAATAAAAAATTAAATAATAAACCCACAATATGGATCATATAAAATTAGCTAAGGTAAGTTGAAACTAAAACAAATAAATAAATACATATGCTCTTGGTATACGGTAAGGTCTTTCGTATCCATATGCAGCAGTACCTGAGTCATTTGGTGCATATACATATATTTTATAAATAAATGCATATAATACAAATATCATTTAGAACAAGGCCAGTTTAACCATATAAATTGTTAGGTTTTTAGTTGTATGATGCTGTATCATATATTTTGTTATGTTGATGCAGTTTAAGGCCATACATTGTGTTATATCTACAGGTGTTGTGGTGGTATGCTATTGATTTTGCCAAACTTTAAGAAATTGCATTTACCACCCTGAAAAAGTAACAAATTTTGAATGTATATCAGATTTGTGGAATGGTTTCCATTATAAATATTTTAAATGTAAACATATACATACATATGCATGTATGTAGATACATAAATCTTTTAAGAATAGTTTTTTATAAAAGTTTAGTTTCTCTTTAAAATTTTGCGAATAAGTCTTGACTTTGACATTGCGCAGGTTTGCTATAAAACTGGGAAATTTTTTATTCAGAGTTGGAAGTTTTTAAAATTTAAGTACAAATTCGATTAACAAAATTTTGACAAAATTATGATCTTATCTTATAAACAATAAACTCAAATATTTTTAAACATCTGAGTTACAATTTCGAAACTTGCTATGCACAATACTTATTGAATTCTTCTAATTCCACATTTAATATGATAAAAATCATAAAAAATGTTATGCTATGTTATGTTATGTTATTTAAACAGGAACATTGTAAACTATCTTACTAAGAACAGTATCATATTCAAAAAATAATGCTAATTTTTTTTCTATTTAAATGAATACATAGCTCGATAAGAAATTCAAAGGTAACACTAAATTCTTTTATAAATATAATTTGCTTCTATTATACAAGAGACAGGGAATGTCCTCTATACGATATGCTATCTAGTCAGGAAATCATCAAAAAGAATTTTGATAACCGTAGATAAATTTGATTTACAGCCTGAAACATTTTTGATAAAAGCTTTATTTTAAAAAGTTAATTTGATTAAAAAATGCATATATTGCATTTTCCAATTTTCCTCAATATTCGTTTCGGCCGAATCTACATATCAACCATCAAGTTTTTCAAATTTAACGTGGACGTTTCTCCTTATATGAGAGGTGGACAGTGTAGTGAGCGGACCCAACCCATTTCTGGTTTTCAAGTTTATATCAACCCTCGAACTGTATGCATAAAAATTCGTTATCGTACATGCTTTTGTTTAAGAGATATCAGCAGAAAAGTATGAAATGAAGCTACAACGGACACTAAAGGAAAGATTTCGATGTAGGAAGACTCTTCAAACAATGCGTATAAATTTACTTAATACCAAAAAATTAACTTAAAAATTTTTAAAATTGGTCTTCAGTTGAAAAATCATGATTTCATATATTCTAAAAGAAAAATTCAATTTTTTAATTACACATAAATATTATAAATCGAATATGACCTTTTTTCCCAAACTTTTTTCATAAAAAATAAAGATTGGTTCATAAATATTATTAAATTGATTTTTATGAAAATTTTGCTTAAATTTTCATTTAAGAATCTAATACAAATGCTAAATACAAATAGTTAAAATAGAAAATAGTAGCAATAAATGGCAATATTCTAAGAAAAAGTTGTTAGAAAATAATATTTAGAAATTTGCAATAATTTGCACAAGATTCCATTCTATAGCATATATATTTGTAATTTTATTAAACAGCTATTCTTCTGTTGAATGATCCCAGTATGTAGCTAAAAAGAATTAAAAAAATAAAAATTTTCCAAACATTTTTTCCAAATGAAAATATTAACTAAAATTTAAACAATTTGCTTAAGTCTTCTTGACTTTTGATTCATAAAGAAAAGTTTTTACATTTAAAAAATTATTCTTAAATATTATGAACTAAAATCAATAAATAATGAATTTATGTACAAACCTTTTTCTGTGTAGGTACATGAATAATTCTTTAAATTAGGATCCAAAAATTTAAGTATGCGTGCCGTATGTGTGTTAAAGTATCAAATTTAATTTTGTTTTGTGTAGTATACTTTTAGGCAGTTATATAAAAGTTTTGAGAATAATAACTATTTGTGTAAGGTGACCACAATTAGATTGAAACTCTCATTATAAAAATTCTTAAATACTTAATAGAAATTTACATTTCAGAATCTATTTTTTTATAGTTAAATAGTTAACTGTCAATTAAATTATATTGTTAAACTCTAACGGCCATGTTCACAAAAAAATAATGGATTTTTGATAAAGGTTTACAAAATTTTTGTATGTAAATTTCCATAAGAAAAAAATAGGAAAACGAACAATTTCACTTTCATACACATTTCGCAAGAATATATTTTGAAAAATTTTCCAATGTTGTAACAACTGACGTAAATTCAGAGCCAATTGCACAGTAAAACTTTTGTGTATTACATCATTAAATCGGTCTTCATCTATCTTTGATAAAACAAATAATATTTTTTTATTAAAATTTTATTATTTTTGATATATGGAAAAACTTACCCCTTGCGTTTTTTGAATCGCATTTGATATATTTTGCAGAATTATTTTAAAATAATTTTCTTTTTGTGTTCCATTTTCTGTTTTGTTCGTAGAATTCATATTCATTTGCTTTCTAGATATAGAGGGGGCGTTCAACAATATCAAGTTGAATGCCGAGACAATAGAATTAGCACTTAAAGCTAGTAAATGTGACGAAAAGGTAAAATCCTGGTTAATGAAGGTACTTTCTCAGCGACTAATTCAGGCTGGGTTAGGGTGTAAAGTTTTAGAGGCAAACGCCACAAGGGGAACACTTCAAGGAGGTGTAATTTCACTTACACTTTGGATTCTTGTACTTAACCAAATACTAGTGGAGCTGAATAGAATTGGTATTGGAATAATCGCATGTTGTTATATTGATAAGGGGTAAATTTCCGAATACACTTGCTGAAGTGATGGAATGTGCTTTGGGGAAACTGCTTGAATGGGCTGGTGGAAAATAATGGATACGCACACACACGCAACAGGTTTTGAGAGTGTCAACAGAGTGGCTGAACTTTGCATATATGAGGCTCGAAGATCAACGGCAAATGAGGCAATGTGCAGAATACTGGACATAAACCCGCTGTGTATATATATCAAGGAACATGCCCGAAAAACACAAGTAAGGCTGGGCCAAACTGAACAACTGACTATTAGAAACTTTGGACACTCAGCATTAATTGGTGGATCTAAATATATGTATATTGCTACTGACTACTTATCTACTCAAATTGAATGGGATAAGGAATTAAAAGCGGTCATACCACCAAGGGAAAACTGCGGGATAAATAACCGTAACATTGAAGGCATTGAAGTCTACAATGATGGCTCAAGGGAAGAAAATGGGACAGGTTGTGGTGTTTTCTGTGAAAAGTTGGATATTACCTACAGCGCTAGACTTGATGATGTATGTAGTATCTGCCGTGTATGAGGCAGCCGGACTTATATCTATGAGAACGATATTTACGAGCGATATCACAATATACATAAATAGTCAAGCTACGATAAAAGCACTCTGTAATAAGAATATTAGATCAAAGGAAGTCAGCCGTTGTCGCCGAGAGCTTCAGGTTGTCAATGAAGAACACTCATTGAAACTATGCTGGGTACTGGGTCATAATAATATGCAAAGAAACGAATTAGACGAGATTTGGCGAAACTCACTACGTTGCAAACAAACGAAGATATTATGGAAACC
>MINK01188467.1:0-23861 GCA_001735545.1 Phormia regina
TAAATAAGATCTTGAAATGTCCAGACGTATGTTGCTGTGAGCGGTCTGGAAGTTAGATTCATCATGTTAGTCGAAACGACTAATGAAGCACTTCGTGTGACTTTTTTGATCAAATAAAGTAATGCAGTGTATTTTATATTTGTTCCTGAAAGTGTGAAATATATTTTTTGGGGGAAAATAAATACAATTAGACTTCCAGAAATAATTTTAACAACACATTAGTAAATTTTTTTGTCACATTACACAATGATGATTAGGGAGCACTATTTCCTAAATCAAATAGAAAAGGCTTTCTGAAGACTGAACAAAGCCATATTATGAAGTACTAACGATTACAGATCAACTTCATCTTAGGATTTCTATTATAAAAACAAAGGATACGATTGATAATTTTGACCCAATATGCAGTGAAATATCTTACTAAATCAAGACTTATAGGTGCTTCTCTACATATTCTGCATCAATCTAAAGATTAATTATATTAATAGTTTATTCTAAAGATATGTTAAAATCAATTCAAGAACCATTTCTTTTATAAAATATATTTAAAAAATGTCTTAGCTACTGTGTTCTACACCGAATATAAAAACCAAGCATCGCAAAAATTTCGAAAAACTCCTATATCCAGGTAAATTTATAACAATAGTGTAAATTGTAAAAGAAAAAGAAAATAAAATTTTCATCTTCTGCGACTAAAAAAAACTGAATGACTAAGCGATACTGTAAAAAACTCAAAAAATATCATAAATTTGAAATATGCACAGAGTATGCAAAAATATTTATTTTTAAACTATTTTTNNTACTTATGTAACACCATCTCTGGAAAAGTACTAATATTGAGGTATTTTCAGTTTTTGCTGATTATTTTAAAAATAACGGAAAGTATGTAGGAATTTTTGCTGCTATTTTATTAAAATTAATTCATCAACCAAAAATCATTTGTTTTTTTTTTTTTCATTTTATTGCGACGTTTTGAAATATTTTTAATAATAGTTAGTGTTAGCCGTTTAGACTAACGAAGCCCTCAAAAGGGTAAAAATATCGAAGCCCTTTCAGGGTTAAAGATTTTTATATTTCTGTAAAGTATTTGGCATGATAAAGAAAAGATAAGTAATGCAGGAATGTAGATTTTATTAAAAAGATTTTTTCTATTGTCCAAAATGCATATTATTATATTGATCCTGATCTTGTCAAGAACTTAATAAAATAATTTAAGTAACATTTACATAATCGAGATATTCAGTTTTGACACCCTGTAGCTTATTTAGTGTTATCGCAAGATGATCACAGGAGGATATTTCTTCCATACATTTCAATAGCTTAGAAGAAAAAAATTTATTATATTTTTTTAACTTTTTTATCATTTTGATTTTTTTTTTTAAATGTACAACACTGATTCCATAAAATCGCTACAAACTAAGTATATCAAGCTAAAACTATTAACTAGTATCTTCAAACTAAATGTTTAAACTACCTCCCACAATTTTAAATTGCGTAGCGTGTATTCTTTTCTCTCATTTGCAAATAACTAATAAAATTCATTATCTTTAGTATTATTTAATGATTAATAACTCTATTAATATTTGTTTTCGAATAAGATAAAACAGACATATTTTTAGTAGCTATTTTAAATACCTTTTAAATGCAACAGTTAATATTTTTAGTACCCAATTATTGTTTGAAATATTTTTCAATATTTTATGACAAACAAAGACGTCATTTTAATTACAAATGCAATAAAAATTCAGTCATTATTGAGACATGTAGCCACATCACCTGACATTCATTACATTTCATGTCATTGATGTTTAAAGGCCTTTTTTTAGTTTTTCTTTATTAAAAGATTTAAAGAAAACCAAAAAGATATTTTGGGGATTTTAAGACATAATTTTGTTATTGAAATAAAAAACTTAAAATGTGTATGTAACTTTATATTTTAATATGAATATAAAATGTACGATATGTCTTGAATGATTAGGAAATATTCATAAATTTACAAATCAACAAGATTTGAATTTTACTATTTTGCTGTTGTTTAATAAAAACAATTTTAAATTGTATTTTTTTATTATTTTTACGTATAAAATATAAAAATCAAACAAATGTTATAATTGAATTTTTATTTTGTAGCTTGAGCTGGATCGGAATAGATCACCTGAAGGCTCTTCTCTTAAAATAATAATAATGAAATAAAAATTGTAAAATAAATATGTATGTATGTAGTTCTCTTAATGTAGTAGTGGATATTGTATTACAGTGGGCTAAATAATATATAAATTCGAAATTTTATTCTATTACAAAAAGGCTAAATTGTTTATTAAACAAAAAAAGTTATGGGCTAAATACTAGAAATACAAGGTGTTCGTTGTAGCTTCATTTCCTATTTTTTTGCTAATATCTCTTAAACATATATCTGTTTGACCACGAAATTTAAATTTGGAAAATAAAAGTGGTCGTGGTCCACTTACTTTACCGCCAATGTGTCATATAATTATAAACGTCAACGAAATTTTGTACAAATAGTTAAAGGACCAATATAAACTCTGAAACAAAAAAGGGGCTTGGTCCGCCCGAATTGTTGGTGGTTAGTATGTAGATTTGACCGAGCCGGATGTAAAATTTTCGTTTTTTATACCCTACACAACCATAGGTGGTAGGGGTATTATGTGTTTTTGCCAAAATATTGTAATCGCAGAGAGAAAAATTTTTCCTACCCACCCACCTTAAATACACCTTCTGAGTAGATTTACCGATGTCCGTCCGTCCGTCTGTGGCTGGCTGGAATGGTTTATTCCATGTAAAGTTTGTGCGCAAAACCACTGCTCAAAATACTTTTAAACATTTGAAAATTTTAATGAAATTTAACATAAATAAGTTTTTATGTAAGCATAAATCCTATGTGCCAAATTTCATTATCATGACTGTCCCTATTGAACAATCCATGAAGGTAGTCACTTTTACGGAATGCGAAAGTTTAAATATAAATTAGGCTTTAGAGCCCAAACACAAGCAAACGGCGTGGTTTTTTATAAGTTGTTTTCCCCCGCATACGGAGAATAATGCAGAATCTCAAACGAAGAACGAGTTCCAACGGCGGATTTCACATACACCTTTTGCCTTTGTTTCTTATATTTGCTTTTCTTCCTTCCATAAATCCCATACGTAAAACAATATTTAACCTATGTGATTAGTTTTCAACACACGGAAGCGGATGGAAAAATGAAAATATTTTTGGCTTTCGAAATGTATTCATAGTTCGAAATATACGTATTATTTAACCCCAGAGTACTAAAACACGATAGCAAATGAATACATGATTTCATTCAGATGAAAATTAAATTATGAAGAAAAAGTCCAAAATCAATTCCAAATCAAAATCAAACACTTTAGATTTAGTTTTCTTAAAATATTATTAGATACTTAATGCTTTTACTTCAACTACAAATATAAATAAAAGAAATGGTTTCTTTTGGTACTTTTGAATGTTAAATAGTATCAAAAAATGTACAATAGTATCAACTTTTCCATCCCTGAACAATGACAATACCGACAGAGAGGAAGAGTGACAAAATGAGAGCTTTTGAGAAAACGGATTCTCAGTTGTTTTAATAAAAAATAATAATCCGTTTGTTGTGTTTGAGCTTTTAAGAGGGTGCATTATAATTTTTTGTAAACTCTTAAATATCGAGGACTGCCCACGAAAAAATCCGTGCATGCTTTTAGGATTAGAACTTATTGACGTGATAAGCCCTATATTTAAGCTCTTGGCTATGGTTTTCCTATAACGGAATTAAAAAAACACTTAAATACATAATTAAACATTTTCATGAAATCCTACATCGGTCATATAAAATAATAACTAGAGCGGCTGTTGTTTCACAAAATATTTTTTCCTGGATCATAATATTATACAAAGATTTCATGATCATTGAATAGAATCCTGGAAGTCGAAGACAAATAGCATATTCAGTCTGTAGGGCTCAGACAAAATAGAAGGGATTTTGAGGGAAAATCGCCAAATTTCTGGAAGAAAAGTATTACAAGTTAATTGCTTTGAATTTTATTAGAAAATTTTAAAGGAAAAAATCACCCATTACAAATACAAGCAATCATTTGTCGGTAATAAATAACTTGAAAGTGCTTCAGACGAATTTTATCATAATTATGATTAGTGCATAACAGACGATGAAACGTTCAAACAGGGTGACTTTTTTCCGGCATCCAGGCCTTGAGTTCTATGTCAAAGATGCTAGAACGGAAAAACGTCGTGTATCAAAGAAATCAAAATTCTTAAGAAAGTTTATGGTATGAAGGGCCATATCATTCTTAAAAAATACCTATGGAAACGAATTGTTAATTTCCTAAAAAAATACAGTGCTCAGCTATTTCCTGGCCTGATGCCGCTGTATTTTTCTGGAATAATTTCGGTTGAAATTATACGATAATTGAAATAAGATTTTATTAGGATTCTAAAACAACGTGACGTTAACTTTTATTGGTTGCAAAGAGAGATCCGGAATAAACGCTAAATCCTTCTTTTTTTGGCGATCTTCGGGTTTTCGAAAACCTGCTGAAAATTATTATTCAGCAGCAATGAATAAAATAATTCACAATATAATTATTTAAATTATAGCAATTATTTTTTACATTAAATATTAGGTATAATAATAATTACTTTAAAAATATATTTTATTTCAATAGATAATATTCAATTAATAATAAATTCAGTTGGCAAATAATTAAACTGAGATCATTATGATTTTATTTTTATTGTTCAAACATAGTTTGAACACCCGCTTTATCTCATAACAAAATAATAGAGTGTTCACACCAGTGCACAAAAATAAATCTATCCCTAATAAGATTTATTAACGCTCCTACTGCAGCCAACTTTATCACTGAATAAGCTGTCATTTTACATGTTCATCATCTCTCGTAATCAAGAACGCGTAGTTTATACCCGACGATAGTATGCAACCCGGTAAAAACCCACAATTTAAATATTAGTTATAAAAATATATAAATAAAAAATTGTTACGTTTATTTATTATTATTTATATAGTTTTATGTATCCTAAAACCCGTCCAAAGAAATTGCTAGTATTTGTAACGAAAAACGCTAATCCAAATAATTGTCCTAAACTCCGTGTATTAGAAAAAAACTAGGCATTACTAAAAAATAATTTAGTGTAACAATTTTTAAGAAATATTTATGAAATTTGAATAATTATTTTGATTTAAGCAGGAAGCCTGTTTAAATCGTTTATGAGCCCATCATTATTTCAGTCCCTATACAAATATCATTCCGAAGTAGGAGTTTAGAGGTCATAAATGTCTAATATATAGCAATATTATTACGAAATTCTGTGCCGAATCTTATATAAGGCGTTGGACATATTTCCCAAAAATAAAAAACAAAAAAATCTCCTTTCGGAAATAGTGAAACCCTTGCCGAATATTTATACTCATACATAATAGTGGATACCCTAGACTAATGTCGATGGGTGTGGACCGACTATATCTTTCTTTTTGTATTATATATTTTAATAATACAATATTTAACTTATTTATTTATTCAACTTTTTGAGGAAACCACTTCACAAAAGTTAATATATCTATCAAGAGAATTACATTTATAATATTAATTAATTTAAACATTTGGCAACACTTCCTATGATGTCATTAACTTAAGATCACCTGAGTATTTTAATCAAATAAAAACATATGTTATTTAAACATATTTATATTATAGATGCTGATGCAGAAATTATTAACTCTCAATTTTCACCTTTGCTAACCACTGTACTATGTAACATGTAAATTCGTTTTTGTTTTTAATATTTTTTCTTACACATTGAAATAAATGCAACATTTCTACAACTGTCAAGCTGTCAAAAGATTTATAACTGCCTTTAAACCAAAAAGAAAACGTTAAATAAAATACTCCATATTTATTTATATCTAAACTAAAACATCATATTTATTCCAAGTAACTTGCCCGCATTTATTTTTAATAAAAATATTTTATACGAATATATAAAATTTGTATTTACGTTTTTTTTTATAATTTTTGCATACGGAATGTCATAAAAACTTTGATGCATTTCAATTTGTTAGCATGATTTTTATAAGTAGACTTAAAAATATTAAAATTATGAAATATTTCAATGTGTTGTATAGATTTACATATTGAAATTTAATTTGATTTAATATAAACATCTAGATACATATACAAAAAAAACTATTTGTAATTATAAGTTTTAAATCCACATTAAATATAACATTTTATCCTGGATAAATTTTTATCTATTAGTTTTGATAATTTAGTAACCAGTTTTATTTCTGATTCACTTTGTATCATGTCAGTTACAGATATGCTTATGTTCAGTTGGCTCCATTAGAGTGTCTAAGGTCAACCTTTTCATATTATTATAAGTCATTATTATCAAAAAAAAAAAAAAAAAAAAAAGAATGATATATAAGCATTAACTGGTTTATGTTAACTTGATTTGCAGTTTATTTTTTTGTTATTATATTTTCAACTTTTGTCATTCACTTAAGACAATGAATTAAAAGGAATTTCGGCAAAAAAAAAAAAAAATTGTAACAAAAATGATGCTACGTGATTGATAATATAGCGTGACAGACAGCGTGTCGGCAACTAAAGGAATTTAAAATACTTACTCAAATATGAAGTTTGTTTTTTGTTGTGTTTTAAACACTTTCAATCTGATGATGACATGTTTTCAAACAGCAAAATGGAGACATTCTCCTCAAGACGAAAAGAAAAGGATGATGAAAATATAACAAGGCTTCTTATGCATAAAGTACACGTAAAGAAAACATATGGTGAATAGTAACTATAAACGAGTACTGCTATATTATGATTGGAGTTTATGGTTGTATGCAAATTATATTATGGTTGGATGTAGTACCATAATATGGATGACTCGCAATAAATATATTGTTGAAATGTAACCATATTTTTGTTGTATAGGTACTTCATTCATGAACAGAGATATAAGATCAAATCTCTATACAAATAGTATTAATCTGCAACCATATTTTTGATTCATATATAAAGCAATAATATGATTAAATTTCATTTAAAATACCTACAAAATCAAGAAATTATGTTTATGCTTAAATAAATAAAATAAATAAATAAATAAATAAATAAATAAATAAATAAATAAATAAGTAAATACCACTTAATTCATTTTATGTAGCTTTTTATTAAAATTTATATTAATTTTTTATATGAATATATTGTTGCCTATACAAACATTTTGTTGTCAATTCAAAACTACAAATGGAATAATATATTCAGATATTAAAAATATTTTTTTACACATAGAATTATAACAGCAATAATGTGGTCCTCGTTGCAATATATTTCTTATAATTATAATTAATTGTGAAATGAAAACTTATGTATAATCGCTACAACAAAATTGTTTCTATAATAAAAAATATATATAGACAATCATTGCAATGAAAATAATATTATTGGGACAACAATATTGCGATATGTTTTTCTCTGCGTGTAACTAAACAAAATCGTTTTAGCAGCGATATTTGTTTTTTCTTTTCTTAAATATTTGTTGTGATACAGAGCATAAAATAATTTTAAGTTAAGGTACGGTCACATTAGGGAAACATTTGCCTGAAAATCACAAATATTTCTTTGTCGCAATTTGACCATAAAATATTTTTGTGTGTCAAACAACAAATCAGCTGTTTTTAGGCAAATAATAGTATTTGATAAGAAACAAAAATGTTCCTAATGTGAACACAGAATGGAAAATATTTTTCTATTTTTTGGCCAAATAATTATTTGATCTTACAAAATATTTGTCAAATCAAAATTATCAAATAATAATTATATTGAGTCATATTGTTTACTATAAGTGTCGAATTTTCAGTAATAAATTCCACAAATACAATAGTGTTGATCATTCTAATAATTTATAAAGCAGGATATATAATAAAATATATAACGGGGTACCTCAGAATTTTAGTATATAGCATCGCCTTGGTGACATCCAAAAGTCATCGATAATCACATATTAGCTACGAAGTTATTAGCGGTCCTAAAAATAATTTTATGATTTTTATGATTTATTTAATAGATTCGCTATATTTCAAAACAATATAGTAAAATTATACCAACCATCTTCTGAAGATTTTTTTTGTTTTATTGCATATATTCAAGTATAAAATTTTCAGTGAGGCTACTCTGTTGCACTGTCAAAAGTACTATTCCTATATATTCAATATATGTTGCAATAGCATCAAACAACGAATGAAGTACAATGAGTGAGATATATGTATGCAAAAATCATGGCCTTTTGACACCTTTAACTCTGATTAACTTTTAGTAGTATGACGACTTTCGGAGGTGTATAAAGTGGATTTGAGTAAGCGGGATCGACTAAATCGGTCATTGCTAAGGCTACTACTGATGTAGGTGGGCCAACGAGTGCTGTTGTTTATTTTGAAAAAGCTGTCAAAGAGACGAGTAGAACGAAGCACCTAAGATGAAGGATGGGCCAGGAAGTCAGAAAGCGCTCTTGATGTGGTTCATGGCTGCAAAATAAGCAACAGAAGATGTTGTTGACGCTTATGGCACTGAGGGCATTATGGGTTATGATCGTGAACAGCATATGGCGTTGTCGTTTTTCTTATTTTTTATATTATTCCTCTTCTAAACAGTAATCGAAGGTAATAAAATGGAAAATGTTGATACTATTTGCTTAATATATTTTTAATAAAAATAAATGTATTTCTTTTGACAGTTTGATAAAACAATTTTTGAAGGCAAATAATTTTTCAAATGTGACCTATAAGAAAACATGTTTTCCTATTTTCATATTTGATTATGTTTATGTCTATTTCAACAAAAGAAAATGGCAAAATAAATGTGAGTAATGTGACCATAAAACAAATTTAATATTGCTTTAGAAAAGTTTTGTTTACGTTCGGCAAACAAATATGAAACAAACATTTGCCTAATCTGACCGACCGTAACTTTAGTTAAAGATTTTTTATATTTCCAAAATAATGTAATTCCGTATGTATTTGGGTTTAAAAATATTTAAACAAAAATATGAAAATAATTACATTTTAATAATTTAATTTTCAATTTTTTTCCTGTAAAATATTTTTAAACATCATGCTATTTTTTTAATTCTGCCTTTATAATTATTTCATACACTGTTACTTGTTCTTTAAACAAATAAATATAAATATAATTATAATACAAAATAATAAGTATGTATGTATATGTTTTAAAATCAAGAAAGCTTTAATTAAATATATTTTTATCTGACTTGAAATTAACAGCTCATTTTGAGTCATAAAATTCTCACATTCAATTTTTGTCGTTAAAAACCATTAAATTTATGATGGATATTTGAGGAACAAAACTTTGTTTTAAAACAAGAATCGCGTGAATCGAATTGGATTTTAATTTATATAATTTTATTTGGTGAATAATTAATTAGTGTTAAATGGAAATAAAACAAACAAAAATTAGAATTATTTGCACTAAAATAAATAACAAAAAAGTTAATTGGAAACTTTAAGAAGAATATAGCAGGGATTCTTATCTAAACATTTAATTGAAAATATATCAAGATTTACCCTCAAGTATGTAAAAGTTTAAAAAAATCATAACTTTTACAAATCAGTAGTCACATTGTAATACCCTCAGGGATCTTGTGATATTTTCTCACATGTCCGAAACAACGTTCGAGTTGAATTAATATGACGCATATATGAAGGAGTTAATAATATAACAGAGATCTGGCAATATATGCATAAATGGGCTACCAAATTTAGTCCTAGTTTCAGTGACGGTTGGGCAGAGGCATAGAAAATGTCTCTTCCTCTTCTTCATCATAGCAACTACTACAGAGGTCGCTAAAAAGGAGCCCTAATACCTAGATACCAAAATACGTAACCGATGCCTTGATAATCCCAAGATGAAATTCATCATAATGATGCCATATTTGCTTCGAGGTTAACCATGTGGATAGATTTGCCTATCTATCCTGTACAATCCTCGCAGTAGTATAGAACTGCAGAACGAAATCGATACTCCGACCAATTTATCCACAACTTCACGTGGAAGAAAAGAACTGGTTCTGACCAGTTCGTTCGCAGTGAGATTTCCCGTAGTTTTTAAATGAACCATAACCCAGACAAGGGTAGGTTGGTATGCCTCGCCATCTCGTCTAGACATATCCTGCATTCATGTACCAGCCTCGATGTCGAAAAGCCAGGAGAGAGCGATTTATTCGTAGCTTGGCTGTCTAACCAGTTTCCCGCTCTTTTTATGGTCGAGATTTCCGTTTGAAGAATGCTGCAGTAAACTGGCTGTTTGCTATATGTAGGAATGAAGACACCTCCCCCTAAGGCCATCAACAGTTTTGAACCCATAAGTGACGCTAGGAAGCCTCTGTGAAGAAAAGGTTTAGGAGTGCAATTATCAATATTACAAGGAATGTCGTTAAAATAACATTAAAATAGTTGCATGAATATATTTTCAGACCATGCACCTGTGATTTTGANCTTAATCGCCGATGTGTGGAAACCTGTTTNNCCATAATGCGCCTGTAATGAGTAGAGTTNAACAACTTCAAAGTTTCCACTATACTAGCATTCCATACATAAGTATAGGCTTTACTATCGAAGAGCCACTCTTGTTGTTGTGTACTGAACCAGAATAACTCCTAATTACTTTGCACTATCAGTTCAATAACATTTAGATGTGGTAATGGAAAAAATGGAATCTTATATCTTCTAGAGAAGAGAACAAGTTCCGTTTTTCCTGAATTTACACTTAGGCCAGTTAGAAGCCTTCATATGAAGCTATTTATCGACTGGTTGATATAACAGTCTTTCTAGACACTATTTGATTGCCTCCGGAGTCACATTATTAAAAGCTTCGAGTTAGGCAACTAATGGAAACTACTTATGCTCTAGATCATTTTCTATATATATATTTTTTGTATTCTGTTGAGTTTGGAAGGGAATCAAAACAAACCCTTCAGGTTAGGTACCTCTGACATAAAAAATTTTTAGTCGCTTGCCAAATTGTTGTTTCTCGTCGGATTTTAAATATTTTTATAAATCGATGTAGGCCCTAAAAGACATGCTTCCATGTCTTATTTATCTCTTACAGTTTTCGAGTTATAAGAAAATTTCAGCTTTTGTGTATTTTTGCTCAAACACACATTCGAATATTGGCTACTGAAACAAATTATTTATGCTGTTATGGCTTTTTCCCATCCACAATACCACAATGTTTTTTAAATTTTCCGTGACTTAGTAAACTTTAAAGTGACGAAGAATTATGTCAGCTAAGCTGCATAATTTAGATGAAAATAATCGGGTTTAAACTTTTTCTGATTTTTGAAATTAAAATAAATTTTTTGTAAAAGGTGTTTTTTTTTTTGTTTTTTTTTTTTTTTTTTTNNAATCTTTTTCTATATAACGAAAAATTATGTAAGCTAAGCAATATAATTTAGATGAAAAGAATCGATAATGTATTTTTTCTGATTTTTTAAATTAAAATAAAATTTTTTGTAAAAAAAGTGGCTTTTTTAGAAACTCTAAATATTTTATCTATAATAAAATCTTTAATATTAAATATATCTTAACGAAATTTTCAGTTGATGGAGACTGTTGTAATTTATACAGTGAAAAAAACTTTAAGATTTTTCTGAAAGGTATCCCACAATTCCCAAAAAATCAACGAAAATCCAAAAAAAAAAAAAATCCAATTTTTGGCTATAAAATAAAAATTTTTCCGAAGTTCCTTAGATTTTGATATAAAACTTTTAACAACATATTGAAAATTCTTAAAATACATTCTGCTTGTCGATTCGGCCTTTGGGTTTGAGAAAATGTAGGCTAAAGTCAAAACTTTTATAAAAAAATTGGTCGAAAAATTGAGTTATTGGTCTTCTTTTTTGTTTTAAAGTCATCTCTGTGGAGTTATTTTTAGGAAAAATGCAACATTATTATATTTTGATAAAGAAAATT
The DNA here is from genome assembly GCA_001735545.1 of Phormia regina. Classification (NCBI taxonomy): domain Eukaryota; kingdom Metazoa; phylum Arthropoda; class Insecta; order Diptera; family Calliphoridae; genus Phormia; species Phormia regina. Next base: position 12,051 of record MINK01188467.1, read on the forward strand.
TTATTTTAGAGGAAATTAATTATAAATACTTTTACAAACTTATGGTGCTAAAAATCAAAGCAATAACTCGAAACTATGAGAGATAAATAGAACATGTAGTCTGTTTTTTATAGGTCTTACAACAATATGTATAAATAATTTTGAAATTAGAACAAGAAACACAAATTTGGGCAAGTGATTAACAATTGCTTTATTGGTGAAGGAATCTTTGCCCCTTTGCTCTGTCCTGAGGGATTTGTTGTGGCCCCCTTCAAACATAACATTTGACATTGGCTAGCTTAAAAATTTTATGAAAATTAGCAAGCAAGATTTATTTCTCAAAATTTCGATTGTGCACCATATGCGTCTTTAGTTCAGTCCAAAGTTAAACAATTTTATTTTTTTTTAAGTCAATTTTTTTAAGGAAAAATTAAAACATAGAACCATAACTTCAGATATAACAGTGTATCTTTCTCAATTTTATTTCTAAATTATATTCTTCGTAAATTTTCTTATTTATTTATTTTTTAATTGTTTAAAAGTCATGAATTTTAAACTTTGATTGGAATATTTTGTTCTAAAAATACATTTTTATTATTATATTTAATTTAACTAATTTGCTTTTATTATTCTGTGTGATAATGATTTCAAATTTCTTCTCATTGCTCATATGACAAGTATAAGCATTACAAAGCGTTGCAAAATTTCACCTATCAATAGATTTTCGAAACTGTTTAATTTCATTTCCCATTTGCCCATTATCTATTGTTGTCTTTAATTGAAGACATCATAGACAATGTTGTATATGTTGCTGTTTCCATATAAGACAGTTATCGAGTTAAGATACAATTCATAAGACATGCATCACATTTTTGTAACAATTATTTGTGACTATTGAAAAAGTTATTGATTCTTGTCACTACGAACAATACAAAAAAAAAAACAAAACAACAAAAAATAACAAGTAAAACATTGTTAAAACAACAAATTTACATGGTAAAATAATTGAACATACTTGTAACAACAATTTCCAATTCCTGCCACAAAAAATAGTATAAACAAACCAACGAAGAACTCATACGAATACACAAATTGTCTTTGTTGCATGTGTTGCATGTACTAAAGTTACAAGTACAAAGTTATATTTACCTAAATTAGAGGTTGCATGAATGGCGAAAAATACTCTAAGGAAACATATATGGTGGGAATGGAAAGGAAGAAAGAGTTACATGGATTTATTTACCAGAATGAAATCAATAACACGAGCTAATCTCAAAGCTTACAACACCATATTCGAGTTAAACATATAGTCGTAAGGAAATTGTCTGGATTTTATTTATACTACTACTACTTATGGTTTTGTATTTAGGGGAATTTTGTAGTGGTAGAAGTAGTAGTAGTTGTAGTTTTTGTTGTTGCTTAGATGAGCTGGTAGTAAAGGTGGAGGCCATATCATGTTGGAGGTTGTAAATTGACTAAACATAACTTGGCTTTAGTTAAACGTTAGGACAAGGACTTTTTCTTAACATTTTACCACACACAAGCACACAACATACATATACACTTGCATTATGGCATATATTGCCAAGTACGAAAGTTATAGCCGGTCAATTTTTTCTATGTAATATTATACACCATGTTAATATACTTTTAATTAAGGACCTATGGTCAATTATGGATATATTTTTCATGGAGATAGTGTATAATCTTTCTTTAACAAAAGGGTAGTGCGAGATGTTGTAGCTTCTCTATCTCGCTCTTTGGGTCTTCTCTCTATTTCAAAAAAAATATTAAATGTGGACCGGAAGAGAAAATGTGTTCTAAGCAGTCCGGGATTCTATGCATTTATCTCGGGGGACCAAATTTGAGTTTTCGATATAACAGATCCAGCTTTTATAGAGTCATATCGTAGTGCCTAGGTCTGCTGTTCTTTCAGGCTAGGACAGGCCACCTAGAGGGAGCTGAGTTATCAATTCTTCCTCTCTCTGACTATTAAAAAATTTTTTCAAAGTAAAAGTTCCTGACAAATTTTGTTCAGATATTTTTAAAATTGTCACAAGTTCAACATGGACAGACAGCCAACCAACAGACGAACGTCGTTAAAATGACTCAGAAAGGTATTCTTTGATGGGAATCTGAAGATTTTCTAAGTGCGTTACAAACATCAATGTGAACGTATAATACCTCAACTACATATGATGCTTCGTATAAGTTTAACAATATACAAGTGTTACAACCACTAACATCGGCCACCACGAATCCAAAACGAAATCAGTACTCAAAAGTTCTAGGGAAATATACCCAAGATAAAAATATAGTTAAAAATTTATTTAAAACATCAAATATTTGTTACAAGTATATTTAATTAAAAAATTATATTGGAAAAAATTGAATTTATTTTTTTAGCAGTGATAAAAAGAAAACTTCAAAAAAAATCAATTTTGTATAACATCGTGGACAAAACTTCGGTTAGGTTATAAGGGTCGTCCATTAGGTCCACTGCGATGCCCTATATGAGAAGAAAACTCTCTCTTTTGCTATACAAAAAATTTACGAATGGGGGCAATTTAGAGTTGATTGCTGCAAGGCTGTCCCACGATATTAATGTTCGAAGCGCAGAAATTTAAATTTCCTGACATTCGCCATCGCTGCCACCGTTAATGGTATTAACTTCGGACCTGTGAGAGGCTGTGCAGCGTAATTGGGGTAATCCTGAGAGACATCGAGAATGTTCTCAGTCATCAGAGAACATACCCGAGCCAGTGCCAGTATCTGCCTTAGAACCATCAGTGAATACTGAAATTGCATATTCCTTAAAGACGATATTTGTTGCCCAATCTTCCCTAGATGAGATTCTGATATCGAATAATCTATTAAAATTCATTCTCGGTATTCAATAGTCAGTCCTCTGTTTGGAATGTCAAGCATGACGGGCTAGGTGAGTGGACGTCATTGAACCAGTAATTGGAAGACAAGCCAATCTCTGCATAAAGTGGACAAGATTTCCTATTTAATGAATGTGTACGATTCACTGTGTTTTCTTATTTCAATTTTGACAAGAGGAACATTGAGGTTCTTATGAATGTTATCATTCTTCACATACCAGGATGCTGCTGTTATCATTCGTAGTATTTTATTTTGGAGTCTTTTTAATTTTTTTTTAATATTTTTTTCATATAGGCTTTATAATTGAGTTATAGATTAACAGTTTACAATTAAAACTTAATTTTGAATTTCTACAAATTAATCAGTTAAGTTGGAGTAATATCATCCAAATTTATGTTAATACTGTATCTATATGTGTCTTTCACGTAAGGCATCTAATTAGATGCATACCAAGGAATTTTACTTCTGTTTGTTGGGGTATAATCTGATTATCTACCAAGATTATATGAAGGTAATATGTATACATTTTTCTTCATTCACTTTTATTCTCTTGCAAGAGATTTTCATGCAAGTTTAAAATAGCTCTGTTATCTGCAAATGTTGATATATGGGTTTCACTACTTGTTGGCATATCAGAAGGAAATACTAAATATGGAAAGGGACCCAGTATACTTCCTTGGGGTATGCCTGCTTCAATGGACTGTGGCGAGCTTAAGAGCCCTCTTTAAGAACAAACTTTCGATGAGTTAAAAGATTTTTAACAGTTTATGCGTATTGTTTATTTTTAAATATTAATCCTTCATATTATACTTTATTGAGAGGGGAACAATATTTATTTTTTTAACCTTTTTTTTAAACCTTTAAGTCTGTGTGTTTTGTCTAAAACCAAATTGATGTGTTGGAATACAATCGAAACGATTCACAATCGGTTTCAACTGGTTCACCAATAGCTTCTTAAATAGATTTAACAATATGCCTATATGATTTTAATTTAGTTAGTGTGATCTTTTTAAGGCTTATGAATCATTGTGATCAATGAGACCTTCTATTCCGGTGCATATTCAAGGCGTAATATAACATTAAAAATAAAAAAAATAATTTTATTGATATCTAATGTTTCTCCCAAAGCATCTTGCCAATACATGGTGCTTTTTGGAGTTTAAATTAACGATAGCCTTTTTGATCTCTCGAATCTGAAAACAAAGGCTGCTCTAAAATAGGATAACTGGTAGCAACTATGTTATACCTGATAGAATTTGATTAAGCAAGTTCTTTAGATGGTTAATGAATAAATTCCCCTTTTCGCTACCGTTTCTTGCCCAACCTCCACTTATATAGAGGTGGTCTTTTCAAATGTTTCGTAGCTAGTCGTGTTTCAGTGCTCTAGCAACTTATTAAGCCGTTTTTGTCACTCTCTTAGCTTTGATTTAAGTCGAACTCTTCATTTTTCAGTCAAGACTCATTCGAAATCAACAGAATAATGTCTGTTGTATCAATTTTGTCGGGGCTTAAAATAACATGTTCAGCAGTAAGTTCCAAAGTTTTTCCAAAATTTTTGAGAGAGAGAGATCGATGTCTTCTGGTTTTCTCAACGACATATTCTTCGTGAATAGAGTGCTTATATGTTTTCTATATTTTGACCATTTTGTTCTTGTGTTTGATATTGCTGATATACCAGAGAGGTATACAATTTCTCGATCAAGAACATACGAGTATACATTGGGAATAAAAATTCGCAAATGTTATACTTTTGGCCAATTGTAGACTAATACTTTTACTAAATTATAGACCGATTCGCATTAAATTTCATAATGTTTTTTCTAGTGAATTTCTTAAATATTGCTTTCAATTTTGGGAGCTTGGAGTAATAATGGACCGATCACAATCAATTTTAATAGGCTTCGTACTTATAACATAAAATCTTACGTACCAAATTTCATTGAATTATCTTCAAAATTGAGACCTATATTTTATGCTCGTTAAAGTGATTCACTAAGGAATTGGTTATATGGAAGCTATGGTCAATGGACCGATCTTCATAAAATTTGGTACAAATATATGATATTAAAAAACATTTTGACCTCTAAACTAAAAAATTAAATTTGTTTTCGGTTTTTGTCCACAATGCATATAGATTCTAAATTAATCTATAGATTTGCTACATATCATAAATTATACCTACTAACATTTTGCGGGATAATTTTTGCTCATCAGAGGCATCCCCATGAAAATGAAAATTTTAGGGCAAACCATCGGATAAGCTGGTTTATTATACGTTTTGATGCTATATTTTGCATTACCCTCTGCGTTAATGCCACGTGTAAATTTTTAAAAGGAAATATAAATTTCACCGGCACCCCATATAGTCAGAGTCAAAATTTTTGTTTTCTCTGTGCGTTTATGTTTGTTTTAATTGCAACAGTGGTGTAACCAATATTGGACGACCTCAAAGTGTTTATATAAATTCTCGCACAGCGTCCTCCTCCCTCTATGAGTTCTTAAATCAGAATAGAAAAAAAAAAAAAAAACATTTCATTGTACGCAAATAGTATACACAAAAAATAAAAAAACAGGAACTAATACTGAGCGTAATACTTCTTCAGCCCATATGTTTGAGTTGCCCCAATGCATTAAAGTAGAACTTACTGATGAATTTATATTGTACTAGTATATATGTATTTCGTATGCAATATATTTGTTGTGTCCCACAGGGTAAACATTTCACATGTTCTTTTTATACAATGTTAGAGTATGTACTACGTTTGACTTGCTGCTGCTTAATTTTAAAGTGCACCACCATTCTGCGGTTGATTTTTTTATGTTATGTTTTTTTTTTTTGGTGCTCGTCATTCGCCACGAGCCGACTGACCCCACTGTGCGTTGCTAACTTTCTTTAAGATATTCTGTAATTTTAATCATGTTGACTGAAATCAAGGTGTAACTGATCTAGAACATATCATAGATCAAATGGACCGTTACTTTTATATATTCTAATAAAAGAAAAAAGATATATATTTTAAGAGAGACAGAAAACATTTATTAAGTTAATATGAAGGTGGGTGTGCTTTCAGTGTGCTAATTTAATTTTTATGTTTGATAAAAATAAACATTATAACTATTACAATGAACTTTTAGCTTAAAATTTGTTATTTAAGTAATACCAGTGACCGCTGATTCTATGAATGTTTATTTGCTTTTGAATTAATTTATTTTAAGATTTATATTATCTGAAAACTGATTATAACCAGAGGCGTATCAATCAAGCTTTTGGGGGAAGAAAATACAACGATTTTCCTCACACTATTTGCTCAAAAATGTATGTTCTTAGTATATATTGCTCCATTAAACACTTTCATTGGGGAGGAAATTCCTCTCTTTCCTCCCCGTGATCGCCCGCGGCCTGTTAATAACACAGTAAACACTTAAGATTATATAATGTAAACTTGGAAAAGTCAAACTATAATCAGAAAAAATTCTCACGTATTCACTCTATTCAACCCTAATTTCACCTATTGACTGCAAAGAACAGTTCAAGGGATTTGGTTATGACCATATGCTTAAGTAATTGAAATGTAACACCATACAGTTTCAAATTGCTTTTGAAAGGATATAAATTGTGTCATTTGAAATGTTTACTATTTAAATCCTGTTTGCCCTATTAACTTCTATTAAAGGTTCTAAAAAAAAAAAACTCGTTTCTATCGTTTTAATTTTGGTGAATATGAAATCAGAAATCGCATCAACGTCAATTTTTCTCACAAAATGCGATATTTTATATTTTAAACTGAATTGCATTTAAAGCGAAACTAGCAGAGCTAGAGCCAAAAGGATTAAACATCTGTGATCACTTCATTTTCTCACAAAATCGATTTTTATATGAAAAACATAAAAATCGATTTTAAAGCTAAACGAGAAGAGCTAGAAGCAAAAGGATGAAAATCTGTGATCACTTGTATTTCTCACCAAAAATCGATTTTTTATATGAAAATCTAAAATTTCATTTTATAAGCAAACGAGAGGCGCTAGAGCCAAAAGAATGAAAATCTGTGATCACTCATATTTCTCACCAAAAATCGATTTTTATATGAAAAACTAAAATTGCATTTTCTAGCTAAACTAGAAGAGATAGAGCCAAAAGAGTGAAAATCTGTGATCACTCATATTTCCCACCAAAAATCGATTTTTTATATGAAAAACTTAAATCTCAATTTAAAGGGAAACTAGAAGAGCTAGAGCAAAAAGAATGAAAATCTGTGATCACTTATATTTCTCACCAAAAATCGAGTTTTTTATATGAAAAACTAAAATCTCAATTTAAAAGGAAACTAGAAGAGCTAGAGCAAAAAGAATGAAAATCTGTGATCACTCATATTCTGTGATCACTCTCAATTTCTTCCAAAAATCGATTTTTATATGAAAAACATAAAAATCGATTTTAAAGCTAAACCAGAGCGAGCTAGAGCCAAAAGAATGAAAATCTGTGATCACTCTCAATTTCTCCCAAAAATCGATTTTTTATATGAAAAACTTTAAAATTGCATTTTCTGGCTAAACTAGAAGAGCTAGAGCCAAAAGAGTGAAAATCTGTGATCACTTATATTTCTCACCAAAAATCGATATTTTATATTGAAAACTTAAATTGCATTTTCTGGCTAAACTAGAAGAGCTAGAGCCAAAAGAATGAAAATCTGTGATCACTTGTATTTTCATCAAAAATCGATATTTTATATGAAAAACTAAAATTGCATTTTCTAGCTAAACTAGAAGAGCTAGAGCCAAAAGAAGCAAAATCTGTGATCACTTGAGTTTTCATACTAAAAATCGATATTTTATATGAAAAACTAAAATTGCATTTTCTAGCTAAACTAGAAGAGCTAGAGCCAAAAGAACGATAAAATCTGTGATCACTCATATTGTCTCATCATCAAAAATCGATATTTTATATGAAAAACTAAAATTGCATTTTCTTGCTAAACTAGAAGAGCTAGAGCCAAAAGAATGATAATCTGTGATCACTTATATTTCTCACCAAAAATCGATATTTTATATGAAAAACTAAAATTTGATTTTAAAGGGAAACTAGAAGAGCTAGAGCCAAAAGGATTAAAATCTGTGATCACTTATATTCTTCACGAAAAATCGATTTTTTATATGAAAAACTAAAATTGCAATTTCTGAGGAAACTAGAAGAGCTAGAGCCAAAAGGATTAAAATCTGTGATCACTTATATTCTTCACAAAAATCGATTTTTATATGAAAAATTTCTGAGGAAACTAGAAGAGCTAGAGCCAAAAGGATTAAAATCTGTGATCACTTATTCTTCACAAAAATCGATTTTTTATAGTGAAAACTAAAATTGCAATTTAAAGCGAAACTAGAAGAGCTAGAGCCAAAAGGATTAAAATCTGTGATCACTTTATTCTCACTAAAAATCGATTTTTTATATGAAAACTAAAATTGCAATTTCTGAGGAAACTAGAAGAGCTAGAGGCAAAAGGATATGAAAAATTAAATTGCAATTTCTGGGAAACTAGAAGAGCTAGAGCAAAAAGGATTAAAATCTGTGATCACTTATATTCTTCAAAAATCGATTTTTTATATGAAAAACTAAAATTGCAATTTCTGGGGAAACTAGAAGAGCTAGAGCAAAAAGGATTAAAATCTGTGATCACTTATATTTTTCACAAAAATCGATTTTTTATATGAAAAACTAAAATTGCAATTTCTGAGGAAACTAGAAGAGCTAGAGCCAAAAGGATTAAAATCTGTGATCACTTATTTTTCAATGCAATTCTAGGGAAACTAGAAGAGCTAGAGCAAAAGTATTAAAATCTGTGATCACTAAAAAATCGATTTTTTATATGAAAAACTAAAATTGCAATTTCTAGGAAACTAGAAGAGCTAGAGCCAAAAGGATTAAAATCTGTGATCACTTATATTCTTCATGAAAAATCGATTTTTTATATGAAAAACTAAAATTGCAATTTCTGAGGAAACTAGAAGAGCTAGAGCAAAAGGATTAAAATCTGTGATCACTTATCGATATTTTTATATGAAAAACTAAAATTGCAATTTCTGAGGAAACTAGAAGAGCTAGAGCAAAAAGGATTAAAATCTGTGATCACTTATATTCTTCAAAAAATCGATTTTTATATGAAAAACTAAAATTGCAATTTCTGGGGAAACTAGAAGAGCTAGAGCCAAAAGGATTAAAATCTGTGATCACTTATATTCTTTGATTTTTTATATGAAAAACTAAAATTGCAATTTCTGGGGAAACTAGAAGAGCTAGAGCCAAAAGGATTAAAATCTGTGATCACTTATATTCTTTGGTCAAAATCGATTTTTCATATGAAAAACTAAAATTGCAATTTCTGGGGAAACTAGAAGAGCTAGAGCCAAAAGGATTAAAATCTGTGATCACTTATATTCTTCATGAAAAATCGATTTTTTATATGAAAAACTAAAATTGCAATTTCTGGGGAAACTAGAAGAGCTAGAGCCAAAAGGCTTAAAATCTGTGATCACTTNNATATCGAAGAGATACCAACAAAAATGTCACATTTTTAACACATTATTAAAAAATACCATAAATGAAAATCTAAAAACAAATGAAACATGTTTTACATATTATCCAGCGCCTTGTGTGAATAATACAAATCGTACAAATATTTAGACACTTTTAGATTCTCGGTTAAACTCTTTAAAAACAAACAATGCCGCAGAATATACGAAAATGTTTGCAGAATGAAAAATATTTCATGTACTACCAAAAAATTAAAACCAACAAATTTAAATTCAAGCTTTGAGGCCACAACAAAAACAAATAGAAAAAAAGAATGAACAAATTTTTGTTCACATGTGTAAGAAAGATTCGTAACATAAGAGAAACATTAAACACTAAGTTGAACATTAAATGTAAGAAGAAAAGAAAAAAACTAAAACAACGCCATACAACAATGGTTAAATGCAAATTTTTAGCGTTACAATGAAAATGCGTTTAATTTAGATGCTGGAAAATGTACTAAACAAATATATATATAAAAAAAAACTACACTTAGTTATAGATGTTATACACTTAGAGAAATGGTTTGCAATGGATTTTGTTTATTAAAAGAAGTTCACAAAATGTTACATGGTTTTTTTGTTCCTTCGAATTGTAATATATAAAGGAATGAGGATTGTGGTTTACGTTTCAGTCGAACCTGTCATGAAATAGTTATGTTTTGATGTTACTTGAAAAATCGTGTTTCTCATATGTTTTCAGAAAAATATTCGTTGTCAGTAGAACAGCTTCATAATTAAGAGTAATCATACGCTATTCTTTTTAAAAAATTTTATAGATAGAGTTAAATTCTGTTAAATTTTAAATATGTTTTTATAATTGTTTGAAGTTGTAGAAGTTCAATTGTTTAAACCGTATTAAACTTTATTATTATACTAAATGTCATGAAAAATATTAAAAATTATGAATTATTATATAAAACTTCTTTATAGTTGTATAAAGCTTTGTGTACACGGTTGTCAGATCTAACAATGATGGCAGCAAAATTTTCAGAAAATGTCTAACAACCGTGTAAACTTACAATTTATGTCTTACACACAATAATATTGTTAGACATCTGGCAATCGTGTAAACACACAACGTTGCCATTGCCATCTGACAATTTATTGAATAGTAAAATTTACTAATATAACCAAAATATTTTAATTAATATAGCTATTTTAGAAATTTTACGTAATTTTAAATAGAATTTTATGTTTCAATTTTATCAAGGGGAATGTTCACTACAAGATGATGGTAAAAAACTACGCCAATACAAAAGTCATAGCGAGTTGCGATACAACTCCGGCTCTTCACTTTGTAATTGGATAAGCAATTTAGCATGAAATCCCTCCTTCGTCCTCGTTGCTTTCGGGAACATATACAGCTAAAATAGTTGCAATATTTTATTTTTGTTCCATAGTTTTCAATGATTTTTAATTAAATTAATTTAACACACAATTTTCGTTTGACAGTTCTGGCAATGTCTGACAATATAATAACCTGCCAACAGTGTAAACTGACAATTTTTGTTGGCAGATAAATTTATTGTCTGACAATTGTCTGGCAATGAAATTGTAAGGTTTTCTTACAATCGTCTGAACTGGCAATTTACCTGTTGCTAACAATTTTTCATTGTCAGTACATTGTCATCATATTGCCAGATCTGCCAACATTGTTAGATCTGACAACCGTGTATACATAGCTTTACAAATGTTCTCGCATCTCTGCTTCATAAATTAAATTTGGATTCATCCGAAAATAGGTCAGTCCAATTAAATGATCTTTAGCAAATTGAATTCGAGCTGCGCGAGAGGTTTTTTCACAGGACGATAACAATCGACTCCAACCTCATTTGCAAATTTAGATTGGAAATTGCCTCCCGAGGAGTAATTTTTGGTCGATTCTTAAACTCTATTGCTATCAGATTATGCTGTCTATGTGTAGTTTTACGAGGTCTTCCTCCAAGATGTTGAGTTTTCACAATACCTGTTGACTTATTAATTGAATATTTATCACAGATAGTTTTTTGTTTTAAACCAACACCAAAATCTTTTATAATTTTAATTTTTAAATCTTCAGAAATTTTGACTTTCGCCATTTTCGTTAACTATTGGCGTGGATTATAGTTAATTATTATACGTAAAGATTACAAAAAGAAGTTATGAATAATTATCAGAATAAAAAATATATTTAAATAACTGTAGGTTAGGTTAGGTTGGCAGCCGCCCTAGGCCAAGCTCACTTAGGTCCAAAAATAAGGTCCCGTTGTGTTACCATAGAAAGCTCCCGCTTCGTGGTCCCTACGAAGGAGTTGATCCTGTTCGGTTCAGCTCTGAAGAGACAACTTCTGCAAAAGTCGTTATAGTGGAGTCCCAGCCTTCTAGCATGTGCTCCGAATG
>MINK01188468.1:0-17031 GCA_001735545.1 Phormia regina
TAGATCAGACCCTGAACTATAGAAGTAAAAACTGAAAGCAAAGATAATGCAGGAAGATTCAATGACAATATAGAATCATCGCTAAAGGGAACTGTAGAAGTTAGAACATGTAAAAAGGAGATGAAAGGACATGGACAGCATCACTATAAATTCGGAAGTATGTCAAGCCCTCGCAAAAACACTAGATATTCCGAAACAAGATGAAACAATTGTTAAGGCAATTCGAAGGTCCTTCGAAGGTACTCAAACGGCTAAAATAGCTGGTCAATATGTCGCAATAGGGAGATAATTAAAGTTTCCAAATGTTTTTGTTGTCTAGAATAATGAGATACTCTCCTTAAAATGTGCGTTGCAGAAATCCAAAGGAAATGTAGTTCTAAAGCATGTAGCCGGTAGTTACAGGTGTCCTATATTAAAAACAGCGTTAAATAATAAATGCTGATGAAATTCATTCAACTGAGTACAAATCATTGTAGCATAGGCCAAGAACTACTATCACAGACTATAAATGAATTGAAAATTGACGTCGTATTAGTGTACTAACATGAACAAAGATCAGGACAAGAACTTTTTGGGAAGCAGATGCGGTGTAGGCTTGTGGAGGTACACCTATAGAGAAAGGTATGAAGAATCCTCAAGAAGGTTTTGTAGAGGTAAAATTAGGAGAATTTCATTCGTCATTGGACGTGATTTGAGGAAAAGGCTGCGGTGTGGGCTTGCGAAGGTAAAGCTACAGAGAAGGGTATGAAGAATCCTCAAGAAGGTTTTGTAAGAGCTAAAATTACGAGAATTTTTTTATACAGCTGTTACATCTAACCCAATATAGAAAAGAAAAAAATTCGAGTCAATAATAGACAACTTAGCATGTGACGCCTACCAGCACACCGTCATTCGTCATTGGAGGTGATTTCAATGCCTGGACAGTAGATTGGGGTAGTCGAAGAACAAATAAAAGAGGCGAAAAGTGTGTACTACACTGCACAGAATCGAATTTTTTAAAAATAAATCTGTAACTTCTAATCGGCTTGTTGGATTTTCATAAAATTTGGTAATGTCATAGCAGAGGATGTTAAGTTTGGAATGGGGGCACAACGAATCCCTCAGGGCTGGAGCTAAGAGGGCCTCTGGCATAAAAAAATGTTTAATCGCTTGCCAAATTTTTGTAGGCCCTGATATATAAAATGCTTACATGTTCTATTTATTTCTTATAGCTTTCCATTTATATGCGTTTGAATTTTTAAGCAACATAAATTTGCATGTATTTCCGACCGATTTCATTAATATTTTTCTTAATTAGTTAAAGAACAAAATTATCTATTGAATAAAGAAAAATTTAAGTCGATATCTTTACTGAATTCAAAAATAAACGATTTTGAATTTGTATATTTCAAAAAAAGACGACTTTTTGTGTTTTTTTTTTTTTTTTAGAAGAAAAAGTATCTTTTTCTCTAAAATAAAATTCCCTTTAGCAACATATAATAATTTTGCAATTTTTTTAGAAGAAAAAGTATCTACAATATTTTTTCTCTAAAATGAAATTCCCTTTAGCAACATATAATAATTTTGCAATTTTCTGAAAAGTAACTTCACAGAGATGACTTTAAGATAAAAAACAAGCCCAATAAATCAATTGGTCATGGTAAACACCCTCCCGAATTCGAACCATTTTATATGAAAATTTTGACTTTAGACCATATTTTTTCAAATCCCAAAGCACGAATTGGCAAGCGGAATGTATTTTAAGAATCTGTAATATGTTGTTAAAGGTTTTCCATCAAAATCTATGGAACTTCGGAAAAATGTAGATTTTATAGCCAAAAATATTTTCATTTAAATTATATTGCTTAGCTGACATAATTCTTCGTTAGAAAAATATTATAGAAAAAGATTGAAATCAAGAACTTTACATATCAATACAGAGAAGTTACAGATTTATTTTCAAAACATTTTGATTCTGCCCAACTGTGTACTATACACTAGTCTGTATACTAGACTATATACTGGTCTGTATGCTGTATTTTAGGCCAGATTATAAACTGCATTACAGAATAGACTTTAAGCTAGACTATAGACTAAACTATTGACTGGGCTATAGTATAGACCAACGGTTCTTAAATGGGGGGCTGTAAGGATATTTCTGGGGGGGGCGGGGGTGTTGTCGCGAAGATATTTTGAAAACAATTTTAAACTCACATTTTTTATAAAAATATCATATAGAAAGTTTAAATAAAATTTCCAATTATATCCAGAATCTATTTAAAAATGGAAATACATATTAATACCAGATAAAAACTGATTCAAATATATCATTGTGATCTTTATGGAATCTTTTTCATAGTTTGATGTTTTTTTTAATATATTCGACTATAAAATCTAAAATTTTTGGAAGTTTTATAGATTCCGAAACTGCAATCAATTTGCAGATTAATTTACAAAATTGACTAAAATCAAAACTTGTGGATAAAATGCAAGAGGATGTATACCTTGACCTCATGGATTATTGGAATTGTTTTCAATTTTAAATTCATTTCCGTGAGCACAGAAGAAATTATTACGGTCTCTTTTCCAATTCACATTTTTTTAATTTTGCATCAAAAAATAAATATTCAAGAAAAAATAGAATAATAATAAATATGAGTAGGTTTTTTTTCCAATTCACATTTTCAATTCAATAATCTACCTGATTGATTTAATTAATTTATTTATTGGAAATATTTTTCTGTATTTAATTTTTACTAATTGATATAATAGTATTTGGAGAGAGGTACAAATTTAAAAAGCTATTAAAAACATTGCATATCAAAAGTACCCTACTTTAAGCCCTTTAGCTCCGATACTGAGGGACCTCTTAGGTGGCTCTTCCAACAAGCCTATTAGAAGTTATAAATATTTCTAAAAATGTTCAATTCTGCCCACTAAGCAATGGCGTCAAGAACTTTATTTACATAGTTACTTCAATATCATTAAGAATTTTAATCATGGAATAATATCTTGTGAAATAAAGCTGTTAACATTTGCTAGAAGTGTGCGATTGTACAAAATTTTAATTTCGCAAAAAGTTTTATTGGCTAAACCCATGTGTTCAATTTTATTTTGAACCAAAAGTTTTAAAAATATTTTAGTTAAAATATATAACGAAATTTATTCATATATATTAGCACCGCAAACTAATTTCATCATTGTAAATTTTTATGAGTAATTATGTTTGTTCCATTAAAGCAAAGAATAGACTCTTTGTGGACGCAGAGAATGATATAAGGTAGATGTAAATATTGATATTATTTCTTAAATATTCTTGAATATTATCTTTATAATGGGTCACGATTCCATTACAATGTCAAGAATGGGTCGTGAAGGCTATATTCAATAGTATTTAAAATATTATTGTCTGTAGAAAATTGTTTAAAAATATTAGTCATTTCGTTGATAGATTTCAATTATCTTGCTATTTATTGTTTATATTTGATTGTTTTTCACAGTGTATTTTAAAACATTTACTCATTTAAAGTTAGACATTTAGGAGCTAAAAAAAAACTAAAATAGATGTATTTCAAAACTTGTTGTCATCGTTGTTGTTAGTGTATTGTTCGCACATTTTTTAGGGAAAGCTATAATGCCAAATTTCTATATTATGTGGTTGTTGTTGTTTGTTGTGGCTGTTTGTGTTGTTTTTGTGGTAGTAGTATGAGAGGGTCATTATTCCATTTCATGCTATTCATATCCGTTAAAAAAAAAAAACTGAAAATTTTATTTGTATGTGTATTATCAAAAAAAAGTGTGTGAATTCAAATAAAGAGCATCCGTATTACTTCCTGTCAAACAATTTCCGCTTATTTAGCAAAACTATTTTTAAGTAGAAAAAAAACTCAGTCTTCTCATCACTCATACTTACTGCTGACTAACACATTTTAACAAATTACTGTGTGCGAGAGTTTTTTTTTTTTTTTGGTTATTTTATTTGGGTCTCGTTTTTAATACAGGTTTATTGTCCCTTATTTTTTTGTAAATGGTGAGAAAGGGGAAAGAGGGGGCTTTATGTTGAAGTGGGTTTCTGGCTGCAGTCCCATATATATTTTTTTATTTTTTTGCGTGCCACATTTTCGCCCCAGTTGTCATTTTATTTGAAATTTTGTTGTTTTTTTTATTATGTCTAACATTCACTTAAAAGTTTTCCTGTAGTTTTTGGATAATTTCTATAAATTTGATAGATTTGATCTAATTTTTTTCTGGATAGAGCAGCTTTAAACCTGCAAAAATTCTGCTGCTGTAATCACATTAATGTTGTCTGTTAAATAATATACAGGAAATGCGAATTTGAATGTCTAGGTGTTTAGTCATATGAAAAGCCCAATTTGCTATTTTATTGAATAAAATTAAAATTTTTAATTTTACCTGCTCCATTTACATCACACAGACTAATATTTTATATTTTATTTTATTATACATAAAGGTATAAAAATTCCTATAAATATATGGTTCTCTCTTGTAAAAGAAACTACTCCTAACATAGACACTTTGAAAGTTATATAAATATTTTAAAAGTTTAAGTAGAATATCATGTTTTTTTCCAACAGATTTTTTTTGTTAATAAAAATTTCAAGTTTATTTAAAGAAATATAATACGAGCAAATAATAAAAAAGATGACTTACACAAAAAAAAGGACCAAAATATTAATGTCAACATAAAGTTTTTTTTCTAAAAGTCACTTTCAACAATTCAATAAGTTTCTCTCGAACACAAATTAGTTGGGTAGAGTAGCACATAACAAAAAAAAAAGGGACATAAAATGTTTAATTGACTTTATCTAAATCATCATAAGCAAAATGGTTATAAGAGAAAATGGAAAAAATGTTAAATAAAAGTAGAAAAAAAATCATAAAATTAACACTAAAATTTCTTTAAGTCGAAGATTTGCCACATAAATAACACAAAAATGTCATTAACTATGAAAATGATGTGAAGTTTATGGTTTATCGAGAGAAAGTTATACATAAATTCATCTTAATGTCTTCCTCTCCAATTTGTTCATAAAATAAGCGATAAGAAATGTTAAAATTTTTATTACTAAAACAACGAGAATATAATGAAAAAAGTGGAAAATTAATTAAAGAAATTAATGAATTGTTTTATTAACCTTAAGGATAATAAAATTTCAAAAATTTCTTAAAGACATTTTAATAAAATTGATTGTTTTCTAAAGAAAGAAAGCATCATAATTTTTATAGAAAACTTTTCGCTGCTATCGATTTTAAAATTTCTTTCGTTATTATCGATAACATCAAAAAATTTCTTTAGAAAATTTTTCGTTATTATCGATAACATCAAAAAATTTCTTTAGAAAATTTTTCGTTATTATCGATAACATTAAAAATTTCTTTAGAAAATTTTTCGTTATTATCGATAACATCAAAAATTTCTTTAGAAAATTTTTCGTTATTATCGATAACATCAAAAAATTTCTTTAGAAATTTTTCGTTATTAAACCGGATAACATCAAAGAAATTTCTTTAGAAATTTTTTCGTCTATTAGCGGAAATAACATTAAAAAATTTCTTTAGAAATTATTTCGTTATTAGCGATATCATTAAAAAATTCTTTACGGAAAATGTTTCCGTTATTATCGAACATCAAAAAAATTTTTTAGAAAATTTTCGGTTATTACATCCGATAACAATAAAAAATTTTTTAATTGAAAACTTTTCGTTACTTATCGATAATGCATCAAAAATTACTTTTCAGAAAATTTTCGTTATTATGCGATTAACATAAAAATTTTCTTTAGAAAATTTTCTTGCTATCCATAACATCAAAAGATTTCTTTAGAATTTTTCGTTCATAATCGATCATCTAGATTTCTTTATGAAAATTTTTTGTTTATTATGCGATAACATCAAAAAATTTCTTTAGATAAATTTTTTCTGTTATATATCGAGATAAAGACTCAAAAAAATTTTTTAGAAATTATTTTCGGGGTTATTATCGATAACATCAAAAATTCTTTTTGAAAATTTTTCATTATTATCGGAGTTTAGGCTTTAATTTTTCTTAAACATTTCAAATGATTTTTTACAATAAGAATTTTCTTCATAGCCTTATGCTCATTTAATGTTTTCTTATTTAAATCATTGAACCAAAAACTAAAAGACAACAAAATTGCAAGAAATTTCAAGACCTTAATACATGTAACATTTGTTGTTTCAGTAGACATTTTTATATCAACAGTAATTTGTTGCTCATTATTTTCTAATTTGTAAATAAATATTAACATTCCACACCTAAATAACAAAAATCATTACAAGGATTAATAAAAGGAAAACTAATATGTACTCCACATTCTCAGGTTTCATTTTGTTGCAGAGAAAGAAACAAATAGCAAAGAGAATAAAAGTAAGAAATAAAAGAAAGCAGAAAAGACATAAGTAATCAAACAGGCAACTGGTAGTTTGAACAAAACATACCAAACGATATATTCTTTTGATCTAAGAAGTTGATCTAAAACTGTTTTTTGATTTTAAACACGTGATTATACACACCTACCTAACTAAGACTTTAGCATAAGATATGGCACAACAACAAGACTAACTCCTACTTTGAAATGTTATGTGGTTGTTACATTGATTGAATGTGAATGATAGTAAGGATGTATTGTAAATAAAACTCCTTTTCAAATATCACCGAACAACATGAAAAACAAAACTCAGATACTCGTTTCACACAAAGAAAAGCAACAAACACAAACCTTAAAAGAGCATCATGAAATGTTACCAAGTTACTCTTTTTTTGTATACATTTCAAAAGGTATCTACAACAAAAACATTTAATGCAACAATTTGCAACAAATACAGTAATAGATAGCTGCAACACAAGTATCATTTTTCTTAAAAAAAAAAAACAAAATAATTCTCACACACGAACTCTCTTTGAATTGTGCTTTTAACTCTTCGTATCCAGAGAGTAAGTAGAAAACTCAAGTGTAGTTTAAGCGAGTGTAAGTATGAAGCAGATGGAAAAGGATACAAATGCATTCTCCTTTTTTATAGCATCAATTTTGAAAGAAATTAAAACATTACAGCAAGGAAGTGCAACGGAAATTTTGCAGAAGTTAAAAAATGATTTTATGGAATTCAATAAAGAAAAATTGTTTGGATTGAAATTTGAGCAAAATCCTAAGCTCAACAAAAGTTAGGGCAAATATTAGAACCACCGTGCTGCAAAAATCAAGTTTTTTGCTGATATATCTGAAACAAAACCATGTATCCGACACGACATTTATTGTGCGAAAAAGTTTGAGGGTCAATATAAACTGAAACCGAAAATGGGCGTGGTCCGCTACTTTACGCCCACCGCCATATAAAGAAGAAGATGTCAAAAAACAATTGTTTTAGAAATAGATCAAGGCAAATGTAACCTCAAAAACAAATAAAAGCCATGGTTAGCCCACTTACCCGCCCACTGCCATATGCGGCAAAGTATCAGAAACACAGGGTGGTCCATTGTAAGTCTTATTTTTCAAAGTTTTTTTGCTGAATATATCCAAGAGAATAAGCATTGGTATGTCAACAAATTGGTACAGATAGTTCGAGGGTTATATATAATTTGGAAGCAAAGATGGTGGTCCGCCATTTAACCGCCCACTCCCATATAAGGTGAAATTTTAAACGAAATATTATTCAATATTTTCAAGGACCCATATATCTCGACAATGAAAAATAAGGCGGTGGTCGCCCACCTTCCGCCCTCCTGCTATGGCAAAGTACATGAAACACAGGGTGTCGATTGTAGCTCATTCTGAGTTTTCGCTGATATATCCTAGAAATAGCCTGTATGTCAAAATTTTGTATAGATAGTTCGAGGGTCAATATAAATTTCGAAGTAAAGATGGGCGTGGTCCGCCCATTTACCGCCCACTCATATAAGGTGAAATTTTAGAAAGTATTATTCAAATATTTCAAGACCAATATAATCTCGACAATGAAAATAGGGGGTCCGCCACTTTACCGCCCACCTGCCATATGGCAAAGTACCAGAAACACAGGGTGTCCATTGTAGCTCTATTTCAAAGTTTTTTGCTGATATATCCTAGAAATAAGCATGTATGTCAACGAAATTTTGTACAGATAGTTCGAAGGTCAATATAAATTTGGAAGCTAAAGATGGGCGTGGTCCGCCCACTTTACCGCCCACCTCCCATATAAGGTGAAATTTTAACGATATATTATTCAAATATTTCAAGGACCAATATAATCTCGACAATGAAAAATAGGCGTGGTCCGCCCACTTTACCGCCCGTCTCTCATATAGGCAAAATACTAGAAACACAGGGTGTCCATTGTAGCTTCATTTCATTGATTTGCTGATATCTCTTAAACAAAAGCATATACCATAATGAAATTTTGTACGGTTAGTTTGAGGGTCAATATAAACTCGAAAACCGAAAATGGGCGTGGTCCGCCCACTTTACCGCCCACCTCCCATATAAAGAGAAATGTCAAAAAAATGTTTAGAAATAGATCAAAGGCAAATGTAACCTCAAAAACAATTAAAAGCCAGGGTCCGCCCACTTTACTCGCCGACCTGCCATATGGGCAAAGTACTAGAAACACAGGGTGTCCATTATAGCTCCATTTCAAAGTTTTTTGCTGACATATCCAAGAAATAAGCATGTACGTCAACGAAATTTTGTACAGATAGTTCGAGGGTCAATATAAATTTGGAAACTAAAGATG
Organism: Phormia regina; assembly: GCA_001735545.1. Lineage (NCBI taxonomy): Eukaryota > Metazoa > Arthropoda > Insecta > Diptera > Calliphoridae > Phormia > Phormia regina. The sequence continues at coordinate 8,728 of MINK01188468.1, forward strand.
GGCGTGGTCCGCCCACTTTACCGCCCGTCTCCCATATAGGCAAAATACTAGAAACACAGGGTGTTCATTGTAGCTTCATTTCATTGATTTGCTGATATCTCTTAAACAAAAGCATATACCATAATGAAATTTTGTACGGTTAGTTTGAGTGTCGATATAAACTTCGAAACAGAAAGTGGGCGTGGTTCTCGCACTTTATCGCCCACCTCCCATACAAAGAGAAACGTCAAAATAAAATTTTTACAAATAGCTCAAAGGCAAATATAACCTCAAAAACAAAAACTGGCCATGGTCCAACCACTTTTCCCGCCCACTTTACCCGCCCACCTGCCATATGGGCAAAAAAATAGAAACACAGGGTGTTCATTGTAGCTTCGTTTCGAAATTTTGTACAGATAGTTCGAGGGTCAATAGGAATTCGGAAACCAGAAATGGGCGTGGTCCCCCACTTTACGTGCACATCCCATATAAGTTAAAATTTCAAGGAAATTTTACACATTAGTTCAAAGACGAACATAATCTCGACAACAAAAAAGGGCGCGGTCGATATCTATCAAATAAAAGTATGTACGATAACGAAATTTTGTACGTATAGTTTGAAGGTCGATATAAACTTGGAAACCAAAAATAGGCTTGGTCCGCACACTTTACGGCCCACCTTCCATATAATGTAAAATTTGAAAAACTTGATGGTGGGTATAATAGATTCGGCCGAGCCGAATATAACATTCGCACTTGTTACTTTTTAATTCGTTTTAAGCAAGTTACAGGCAATTAAAGATTTTGGAATAATACATAATCACACGCACAGAAAAAAAACATGGTCACACCATGATCACCACAACTATTCAGTGATTGTACAGCCGTTTCTCTTTGATTTGAATAATACCATGTTCATGATAGCAACGTTTATGATTCCGTTTTATCATTCAATGATTACACACAATCAAAATTTTAATATGGTTCACTGAATCATAATATATATTTCAACATTTTTGTATGAAATCATATATATGAAAAATCCAAACATTTAGTTATTTCTACAATTAAGTTAATTTTACAATTTTGTTTAATTCCACAACCATTAAGCCAATATTTTTAGTCCAGTAGTTTGTTAGTTTATTAATTCTCATTTAGTTCAGATATGAACAAATATAAATTAATAAAGTTTGTTTTTATTTAGTACGATGAATGTACCACATATTGTGGTACTAAGGAATATAAGTATGAAAATGAGATTATATATATATGATGAAATTAGATTATATATATGATAAAATGGAATTATAAATATGATAAATTGGGATTATTTATATGATAAAATTGGAATATATATATGATAAAATGGAATTATATATATAATATAATTTGTTTATATTTATGATAACATGAGGTCATTAAATGATAAAAACATGATAAAGTTGAAGGCAATATTTAAGAAAAGGTTAGAAACTTTACTAATAAATGATAAAATGGAATCATAATAATGATTACGTACAAATGTACTTATTGCAACCTGGAATCATATATAACAATCATAGTATGTTGCTCTTAGTTTATGGTTACCAGAACCATATTTTTTCTCTGCGTGTATCTAGGTAATTATAACAAAAGAAGTTTATTGATATCGTGCACAGTTTTAGAGATATTGCATTTTAAGTAAACAAGTGGCGAATGCTTCCCAGTAAACCCTATATTGTTTACAACTGTGGTAATATATATGTCTAACAAGAAAAAAATATGTCTAACAAAAATAATATTTTTCATAAGTCTATAAACCGATATTACGTCGTTTATACTAAATGGTTTTCCATATTCGGGCGAATTTAACTAAATTAGTGTTAGTGGTTTAAAATTAATTCTCCAAAAATTGTATCCCAAAATGGTCGAATACTATTTTTTTAATAAATCACAAAAAATATTTTATTGCCTAATACACATTATTCTTCATTCAAATAAAAAATAAATAAGTTTTTGTTCTGATATATCAACTTGTATCGCTATTGCTAAGTTTATTTTTTATTAATGTTCTTAATAAAAAGTAAATAATAAATTTTATAAATAGTTAAATAAAAAAATGTATTAAAAAAAATACCAAACCTACCGTCAATATATCCAATTTCTGATAATTATAGGACGACCGCTCGGCCATAATTGTGTTACACCAGATGTACGGCAACACACATTTGTGTAGATTGACACGTCATACACATGGCATGCAATCAACGATGTCAAACTATTAATTTATTTAATATTTATATATTTAATTTTTTTTGTTGGTTTTTGTTTATTATTTTTTTGTTTTTGTTGTTTATAATATAGTTGTTGTTATTTTTATTTGTATTGTTGTTGTTGCTGCTGTTGTTTTAATTTAAATTCTATTTAAACAATTCGGAGACTTTAGACGATTTTGTGTAGTAATAACACTCACTACACACTTTTTCTGTTTAAAATCATTCACTTACAAACACTTTCTACAATTTGATTTACATATATATATGTGTGTTTGTTTGTATGTGTATTGTAATAAAAACAGGACTAAATACGTTTAATTAGGAATTTTATTTATGTGAATATAAATATACTGGATATATATATAGTGAATAAATACAGCGGAACGACTGAACAATTTGTTTGGTTGTTTTGAAGATAAGTTTTTTTTCTTTTACTTTTTCTTATTAAAAAAAACTTTTCTTTTTTTATAATTTGTATTAAAAGCGGTTTAATTTTTTTAAATTTTTTATTTTGTTTTAAGGAAACTGGACGCGTTTTAAAACTTTTTTTTACATTATAGTAATAATTATTGATTTTTTATTTTTTTTAATTTTATCATTTATTTTCATATTTATTTTATTTTTTTCTAATGATGTGATTGATTTTGTTTTATATACAGATGATTATATATTGAATTTTCTTTTCATTTGTTTAATTTCTTTCTTTGGTTTTAAAATATTTGTTTTATTTTTTTCTTTAACTATTTGATTTTTTTTTGTTTTGCACAAGAAAAAAAGAAGAAGAAAAATTAATTTTAAAATAAATCACAAAAATCACAGATTATTTATTATTTGTTTTAAGATGTAATGGTATAATTAATTAATTAATTTATATAAATTTTCCATAACGATTAAAGTGGAGATAGAAAAACAAATAAGGATCTGGTTTTTATTAAATTAATTTATATGAGTTTTTTTAATTATATTTACATATGTTATTAAAATGATGAATTTATTGCATTTAATTTATTTAATTTTATTTTCTTTGACTTCAAAGTTAATTTGTTTATATTATTTTTAGTGTATATTTTGAAGAATTTCTTTGAAGACCTTTAAGAACGGGTTCTCCGGATAACCGGAAGCTTCACGCACATCGACAATTCATAAACTATAAAATCTAAAACATAATTTTAACAATAATGGATAGGGTAAAAAATATTTTATTAAAGTTACCGAATTTCTTGACATAAATTTAACAATAATGATAATAACCTCTAGGACCAGTACCGTGACCTGTCCCAAGAGGCTAATTAGCCACCTCCAATGACAACTTCATGTAAAAATTGCAGGTTCTTCTCGTATAAAGTTTCGGAATTGGAACCGGTTACTGTCCTGAGAACCTGTAAAGTGACTAATTTTAAATTGTTTCTCTTTACACTAGGAGTAGAATGGAAATAAGAGCCTATTACGATTACTTGAATTAATATGACACTAAGCGCATAAATTTCGATTTAAGGCGGTCTAGGTAGACATACTTTCTTAAATATTAATTTCCCATATTGAACAAGTCCAATAGTCCAATCATTACTAAGGTTGTACTTTTAATTTTTCAACATATAAAGAGTTAAAAAATAGATATATTTCTTTACTGTTTTTCTTTGTGTTGGAATTTGTTTCAGGACTAAAATCAAGTTATATTTAAAAATTATAGCGGTACCGGGCATTAGATAATGTCATATCATTGAGAGAAAAATATTTTAAACTGTTGATTCCATCTCAATCTGTTCAGAGTTGCATTTTCAAATGCTTTTACTAAACCTTCAATAATTTTCGTTAATCACAAAAAAATTCAACAAAATTATTCGAATTATGGAGAAACCGGTTGGAAACCCGCATCGATCACCCTACTATTACCATAAATAATAAAATCACAATAGGACTTGCTCTAAGCAAAATATATGCGAACAAATATCATATCACATAGCGTTGTATTTTTTTTATTTTGGCCCATTTATGCAAAAACCAAGCCTTTTAAAAATAAAAAAAAATTTTTTGGTTAAACAAAGGTTTTAAAATAGTCAAAATATATGTCGACATGTCAATTATTATTGATTTATTCAATTTTGAAGTGAATAAATTAAAAAAAAATTCGTACACTTTTTTGCCAAAACAAAGCTTGAGCAACTCAAAAAGCGGATTAAAAACCGGTTCTTAAAGCATTTGTGTATCCACTATTTATGAAGCGTCCAACTGAATTTTAATAGAAAAATTCTCACTCATATCTCCGATTATTTTATACATATTTTTTTGTATGTCAGTTATGGGTGGACTTAATTAATGACATTTCAACCGACACATGGACAAACGAAGATGGCCAGAAGATGCAGAAAATATAAATTTATATATGTTTGACTTGTGTGTTTATGCAATATTAATTTAATACAATTGATAATACCCTTCAATGATGTCAAATGAAAAAGATTTTCCCTTTTTGAGTGAAATTTTAAGGAAAATTTTAGCCGAAGGGAAAAATGGAGGAAATTTTAGATTTTGTCAAAATAGAGGACATTTTTATTATACATTAAACATTTTAAATAAATAAGCAGAATATGCAATATTATTATGTCCGTCCACATGGACGGATATCCTTAGGTCAGATGATGCTGGGCAGTTATTTCTATGTGTTAGAAACATCATGTAAATATTGTGCACACATTACAGATCGCAATTTTGAAAATAACTCAATGAAATTTGGTACATAGGACTTTTTTACTATAAGGACGAAGTCTATTGATATTGGTTATGATTGCTCTATTATTTCATACAAATGTCTCCCCGAAAGAGGGTTTCAGCATTCAAAACTCCTTAAAAATATAAATATTCGGTGAAAAGAAGTTCTATACGAGTATCAATATTTGTGCCGAATTTTATGTATATTGGTCTTCAATTGACAATAGCTCCCATATAACCCTTTCCTTAGGAAATCAATTTAACGGCCATAAATCTCACACGAATGTTAGTAACAAATGAAAAAATGACAAAGTACAGTTACAACATTTTAGAAATATCGGTTCATAATTTACCATTAGCTCCCATATAAGACCTAATTTCGGGATTCAATCTAAAGTGCATATATACATGTGAATATTATTATCGAAATAATATTCTGTATTAGTATTTATTATTTTACACTTAATACAAGTAAAGGTCTATAATTGGTCACTACCCGAATTTTGGTGAACATATGCAATATCATATAGTGGGACTTGACCGACTATACCTCTTCTCTCGTTTTTTTTATTAATAATAATAAGAATAATAAGAAAATTATAAAGAACTATGTATAAACTTTTCATTGTTATAGTTATAATTCTCTTTAGTAAACTTCATATATTCCAATAATTTTAAGCTACTGAGGTTTCTGTAAAAATTTCATAAAATTTAAATCCCAGAAATAATTCATTTAAATTATAATAATTTCTGAAGGTCGATAATGTAAATATCTTCATCATCAGTAAAAATTTATGAATTCATAAATTTTTAAAACAAATATCCTGTTGTTTGCAGCAAAACTACATACGCACATGCATACCTATACAGTTAATATCCTGCCGTTTTACATATTACCTATATACATATGTATGTATATACATTAGAGTGGCTCCGAAATGAAAAGTATTGATGTTTTTACCTTAAATGAAAATTTACTTTATGTTCACATTTGTCTGATATTTTGCAATTTTTCACCAAATATTTTGATATTTGAATGTTTAAAAAAAAATATTTGAAGAAACAAAGCCAAAATAATACAATATAATCCTCTAATATATATTTACCGGAAAGGTTTTCTTTATTTCTTATTGTACTAACTTGTTCAAATTTTATTGTTTATAATTTCTTCAGTATAAAAAGAATTTATAAGATATTGTCATCATAAAATGCCTATTTTTATAAGCTTTAAAATGATATATAACACTTTATATTTTAATTAGTTTAGTTATGTAAAAAAAAGAAAAATATTAACTTTTAGTTGAATATCGACAAAATGTAGTTAAAATTGCATTTGTTTACATAAATAACATGCACAGAAACTGTTGAGAAAAATAATAATGTAAACAAAGAGTATTAACATCATACTGATGTATTAACATTATAACATAATACATCAACATGATGTTAATACTCTTTGTTTACTTTATTATATTTTCTAACAGTTTCTCTGCATGTTATTTATGTAAACAAATGCAATTTTAGCTACAAGAGTATTAACATCAAACTGATGTATTAACATTATAACATAATACATCAACATGATGTTAATACTCTTTGTTTACATTATTATTATTTCTAACAGTTTCTCTGCATGTTATTTATGTAAACAAATGCAATTTTAGCTACATTTTGTCGATATTCAACTAAAAGTTAATATTTTTCTTTTTTTACATAACTAAACTAATTAAACTATATAGTGTTATATATCATTTTAAAGCTTATAAAAATAAGCGCTTTGTGGTATCAATAACTTATAAATTCTTTTTATACTGAATAAATTATATTCAATTGAATCTATGTTTTGAAAAATACGGTGTATATATTAGAGGATTATAATTATATATTAGAGGAATAAATTATATATAAATGAATCTATGTTTTGAAAAATACGAATAAAATTTTAACTTGTATAATTTGTACAATCAGAAATGAAAAAAAATATATATCAGTGTACAATTTTAGAGGATTATATTGTATTATTTTGGCTTTGTTTCTTCAAATATTTTTTGTAAAACATTTAAATATGAAAATATTTTGTCAAAAATTACAAAATTTCAGACAAATGTAGATGTATTTCAAAATGTTAGTGACAGCATTAAATGCGCCTTCAATGGTCCTGTTTTACTATACCAAATTTGCATATGGTTCCCATGGGAAGAATATGAGAAAACCTGATAAGAGGACCTTTTTCATTCTATTTTAGCTCACGAAAGCATAATGCCAGGACGAAAATTTTGAGAAACGGTATCTTACAATGAAGTAAATTTTCATTTGAGGTGGGAACATCAATACATTTTATTACGGATCACCCTATTAGGAATATTTAAACTTAAAACAAAATTCATTTAACCTCCCTAATCAATTTGACAAATATTTTTTTTTTCCTGTAAAATTAACTTGAAATTCTCATTAATCTCCCCCATTTGCCCTTTCATTGTTTAAAAAAAGTTTAGTCATCAATTTTTCATGAAATTTATGGAAAATTTTTCTAAATATAATTTTATTATGTAAAAAATATTTTGTTACATTTTTAAAGCCATAACAAAAAATGTTTCTAATGAAAGTTATAACATACATACGTATTTTTTATTAGTTTTTTTGTTTTTTTTTTCAAAGAAAATTGTTTATGAGTAGAATTTTTATTAAATAAAATATATATTTTACTTATTATTTATTTGAGCCTTATTTTGTTAAAAATTTCTATAGAAAACAATTTAGTTTTTATATTTTGTAGAGGTTTGCATTTTAGTTTTATAAAAGAATTTCACATATTTATTTTTATTTTCCATTATTATTGATTTTTATATTTCAAATTTTTATTTATGAAGAAATTATATAAAGGAATGTGAATTTATCTATACACACTTATACAATTTATAACAATTTCTTCAAAAATTTTATGCCTGTATTGGGTTTAAATTTTAAGTTCAAGTCATTTATTATACATACATACGTATGTCAACAGACAAACATACTTTTATTAAAATGAATGGAAAATAGTATTATTGAAGGGGAATTTTTTTTATTATATAAAATTATTCTTTTAAAAGGGTGCTATTTATAACTGTATGTACGAGTAGTAAAAATAAATTTAAATATTTTGTAAAGTTTTTCTGTAGAAAAAAAAAAACAGGAACACGTGTTAGGGGTCAATAGTTTTTTTGTTAGTTTGTGGGAATTAATTTAAATATAAATGTAACTACGTATTGTAAATTTAAATGGAAATTTTTAATATTTTATTTAAATTTAAAAGTAAGGGAAAATTTTTGGAAATTCGAGTATTTTAGAGATAAGTTAAAACTTAAATTTTTATATTAAA
>MINK01188469.1:0-14747 GCA_001735545.1 Phormia regina
TTGACAATGGCTCCAATATATTTTTCACTTAATGAAAGTATATGTATAAGTCCATAATTGGCTCCTTCATAAATTTTGGTACACATAGGCAATGGTGTAGGGCAGTGTTGCCAGTGTATATTTTTCAAAATACCTACACCTGATGAAAAAATCTGAATTTTCCCTACGTATAGAAAAAATTCCCTACACTGAAAATCGCAACAAATATTAAGATTTTTCCAAGCGAAATTGTGTTCATCTTCTGTTATTGTTTTTTTAAATTAAATTACTTATTATCCACTGTTACTTATTTACATTATTTATATTGTATATTTAATATAGGAGTTTATTTCGGAAAAAAAAATTTTATTAAGGATAACTAAAATCTGTCCGATTTTCCCTACGACGCTAATTTATCGACAAAAGTACCTACATCTACATATTTTCCCCTACTTCTGACAACACTGGTTTAATTTTTTTAATAAAATTAGACAATTAGTTTTCGAGATGTGTTTCAATATATTGTGCAGCCTTCTTTATTTAACAAAACTCGATTTATCGCGAGAACTAAAGTCAATTCAAGAAAAGTTGAGTAGATGACTAGTGCTTATTAATACCTAACAAAAATGTAGTGAAAAAGTCATGAATTTAACTCCGTGCTATCGTTGGAAAGTAGTACTAAGTGATGAAAAAGTGCTGCATAAGTTATTTTTATACCCTACACCACCATAGGTATACCGTTCGACTCAGAATCACTTTTTGAGTCGATTTAATGATGTCCGTGCGTCCGTCCGTCTGGTTGGCTGACTGCTGGCTGTCCATGTGAAGGTTGTGCGCAAAGTACAGGTCGCAATTTTAGAGATAATTGATGAAACTTTGCACTTTTCGTAATTTACTTTTATTTTTTAAATCTTAATTATATTCATATAATTCTATGGAAATCAAAAACTCTGAAACAGACATTAAAATTTTTTAACTAAAAAATTTAGCAGCCTAATTTTTCGATCATTTGAAATTTAATTTATATTAAAAATGCAAAAATTCATTGCAAAAAATTACTAACTTTACCNNTATAATCACATAACTTGATAAACGACATATCGTGAACAACACCAATATATATAAATATTATATTCAATAGTTAAATTTTCAGACCTCGATCATTAGTAGTTTTATTACAAAATGGCAGTTTATTAAAATAATTTTAAAGTATTCTTTTAATCATGGGGTTAAATTGCGTAATAATTTTTTGTACGGGAAAATTGTTCTCACTTAGGAAAAAAATTGATTTTTTTCATCAAGTGTATGCATTTTTAAAAATATCCACTGGCAACACTGGTCATAAATATTAAAATAAAAAACCGGATTATTAGCCAACACTAAATATATGACAATCAATATCGTTTATAGGACCAAAATTGCGCTACTTTAAAAGATAATAAGTTCCGAAAAATTGCAAAAACATTGTATTAATGTGGCTGTGAGTTCTTGAGGTAAACTTTCCTGTTGCGCTTGTGTAAAACTTTTTTAAAATTCAAAGAGATCGAGAGAAAATAAGGATTTATTCATAAAATGCTCATTAGTAGAACTTTGTACTTTTGTAGGAGATTTTCACTTGTTATCCAGTCTTATCTCCTGTTTTTATAACACAAACGAAAAATTTGTGTCGTCAAAATGTATGGAAAACAACAAATAAATTTGAAATTTATTTGTTGTTTTCCATACATATTGAACAGACGATTTTTTCGGTTGTCTTATAAAAACAGGGTGTTAAATTTTATTATTTATATGTAATATAAATAATAGTGCGGTCGAAAAAATCTTAACATATATCTAATGCCTTATAACATTTTTCCGAATCAATATTTAAAATTTTTTTTTAGATATATTTGAAAGATATGTTAGTTATTATTTATCCCCTGTCCAAAAAGATGTTCGTGCTATAAATTGCTAAACAATTTCAAAAAATTCTAAATTGGTCCAATGCTATTAAAGTATCAAGAGATTTCAAACATTGCTAGGAAACACGATACAGGGAGAAGAGAGGTCTACATGATATTTTGACGTCTAAGACAAATTTCATATTTTTTCAATTTTATGTCTGTTAAGATTTTTTTCGATCGCACTCCCCTTATGAGACAAAATAAGAATATAATACTTAAGTGATATAAGTTTTCATCGAATGAAATTTGAAATTTTTTAAAATTCGCTACAAAGAGAATCAATATTTGATTGATTCCATTATCAAAACGGACAAAAAACAGACATTTTCTGGTTTGATTTCTTCGATTTCAATGAAATTCGCTACAGATATTAAGTATTGCAAATGTTACTCAAATCACACTTTTTCTTAGTAAAAAATTCTCCTGGTCCAAAAATATGTCATTTCAAAAATCGAAAAGCGGTTGAATTTTTTCCAAAAGTAATCACACTTTATTGCTTATAACTTCTAAAGTATACATTGTACAAATCTTATTTTTATTTCATTTAATAGAAAAACTCATGGACTCTAAAAAGACAAGTAAAATATTTATATATTTCGAAGGTTCAAAGGTCAAAATTGATAATATAAAGATTAAAGCTTAATATCTCTAAAAATCCTTAGAGAATACATATATGAAACTCAGAGCATAATTATAAAGTACTCGCATATCTACAAAAACAACAATTTGTGTAAAACTACTGCACACAATATTCAAAATGATNTGAACAGAAAATGAGAGAATAAAGGAGTGGAAGAGTACTCACGAAAAAAAATTACATAGGGATACAAAAACAATTTGACAGTAGCGCGAGGTATGTCGATNAANAAATTGTAAAACANNTGNTCTTACGAGTATACTTTCTAATTATACTATGATGAAACCCCTTCTCTATATTTGTACCAAATTTNAAGTTGGNGNCTCTATTGNTTTAGGAGTTATGAAGTAAAANACAAAAAAANAANNTTTTTTGTATGTAAAATTTAAAATATTTACANAAATTATTTTCTTTTTATGNGCATTTAAAAAAATAAATTAAAATTTTATATACAAAAATTGACTTCAGTTCATATTTTGTTACATAACTTCTGAACTAAATGAGCGTCCAACATGAAATTTTGCACAAGCAAAATTGTTTTTGGAGATATAATGGTTTATTTCTTGGAAGTCGTATTTTGACCTTTGAACTTTCGATCTAAAGTAATGCTATATATATTATTTTAAGGTAATTTCCTTGTTTTTAAAACTATACTAAAACTTTTTATTTTCTATAGCTTATTTTTGTCCATAACTCCTAAACTAAATATGGCTCCAACTTGAAATTTTATATCCGTGTGTAGAAAATTTTTGTCAACCATATATAATTTTTTTAAGAATTTTAAAAATACAGAGATATATCAGTTTTAATTTTTTTATCTCCAACTGTAACTTTTAATGTACAAAATTATGTATATACCGTTATGAAGGTAATATCTTTGTTTATAATATGCTTATTTAAGAAGTTCTTAGTAGTTAAATAGATATTTATTTGTAAAATTCTTAATATTTTTCGTTTTTTCCATACCGTCATATTTCCATACCGGGAAGAAACAAGGGTCTGAAATTTCATGGTTCGGAAACACTTGCAGATGTTAAATCCGATTGCTGTCCATTTTGACATGGATGTTTAAAATAGTTTCTAAAGGGCTTTTAAAAACTACAATTTCACAATATTATTAATATATTAATAATATTATTTGTTCAATTTATATAAAGAACCAATAACATTACTAATTAAAAAAGAAGGAACTGGCGACTGAAGTTGCCCAACTACAACGCTTATTTAGTGTCGAACATGAGAGTAATATAAAAAAAATAACAAAAATTAACTTTCCTTAAACACTAAATATTTCACTAAAATTGGATATTTGGCCAAAAGTAATAGAGATCACCAAATATTTAAAATTTCACAATAACAAGTTACAAAAATAAAACGCCATTACTTTATAAATACCATAAACTTTGCAAATATTTTTTTCAGTGTATTTGAAAATAAAAAATAAGTTTAAATTAGCTAATAATTTTGAAAGTGATTAATATTAAAAAAAACTCTATGTGAGAATTTCTATTCACTAAGAATGAGATTTGCAAAAAAAACTTTATTTACAAAATAGTAAACAATAGTATATATTTTCTTTTTAGATACAGATAAATATTTAAAACCGGTAACTAACCTTATTGAGAATGTATCTAAAATCTAACTATGGTAATTGAGAGTAAATACTAGATTTAAAATAATCAATAAATAGAAAAGAATTGTTATTTACAAACACAGACAAATGAAAAGCGTTGAAATTCAAGACTAAATACAGAGGTATGTAAAACAAACGTGACTATTTAGCAAAGAATATAACTCAATGATAGAGACTGTTGTTGAATATGTATGTATATTAGTTATTATTTTGTTTTTCTCTTGTGTTTTTTTGTGAAATTATCTTTTTTGGTAGTTAAGGTAATTAACGGTTTTTCAACAGGTCGTAAAATTAATGTTTTGTTTTTTTTTATGATTAATTCTTGGTAAAATTTTAAACAACAAGTGCAAGTACTATAGTAGTTAATATTGCCTCTGTATTATGTGAAGCAAATGTCTAAATTAAAACACATGCAAATACAAAATAGTATTAATCAAGAGCAGAGGTAAATCCACACAAGTAAATATTTAATCCTACCCTTAGTTAGAGAAACGATTTTTTATTTTTCATTTACTTTGAACTACCTGTTACAGTAAGTAAGTAAGTAAAGGTAGTCAGAGTCTTAAAGATAGAGAATGAGTGTTTAAAATAAAGTTACTCTCTAAATATTTTAAGATTACGTTTATTAGCTCTGCTCACACTAAATGAGTATCTGTGTATGGCTAGCAAGAGAATAATTAAAGTCTGTGTATGAGTACACCGAGTATCTGTAAAATGCCAAAGTCATATGAAAAAAAAGTGGTAAAACAACTCAGCAAGTCAGGCCTAAAGTCTAGACAATAACGAGTTGCTTAAAGATTTAATACACACTAGAGTATTCTTGAGTGAACCTGCGCCGCGTTAACAACGAACATACGGATGGATTAAGCGGGCATTTCCGAAATATATACACGCACACATACAAATAAAGCTAGAAAATAAAATAGCAAAAAAAAAAACACTGACATTTTTTTCATATCATATTTTATTTATTCTATCCATTGATACTCGGTTGTGAACTTTTCAAATACAAAAAAAAAACAAAACAAAGATTTTTTTGTTCATATATATATAAATAACGAATACCAGCTTAAAACGTACTCATACATACATAATATGTATTGATTTGTGTACACACACATTCATATAAATATATATATAAGGAATACAGTGAAGTGTTAGTGTATGGGTAAAACGTCTTTTGGTATGTGAATTGGTGACGAGACGATGTGATGTGATTAACAAAGTGAAAAGTGCAAATTTAAATATAAAATATTTTTTTTTTGTTTTTCTGTCTTCTTTCTTTTAATGAATAAATAAAAAAAAAGTTTTAAAGAGAAATCGTTAAACTTCCACCAAAAAGATTTTTTTTAATTTTATTAAGAAAAAAAGCACGAAATTTAAAAGAAATTCCATAAATTTTTTAAAAAACGAAATTTCGAAAAAGCAGCTTAAGAAATAAAACAAAATTATTTACGATTTACACAATATAAATACATACATAAATGAAAATAATAGTAATAAAAAAAAGAATGTTCAAATTCCTTTACGCCATTTGGATTTAGCAATTTTTTTTAAAGTTTAAATGAAAAAAGAAAAAATCTTATTTTTTAATAAATTCTAAAGAAAAGAAATAAAACTTAAAAAAGAGAACAAAAAGTTAAGAAAAATTATATATAAAAATAATATAGAAAATAAAAAAAAGTAATTCCAAAGAATAAAAAGTTTCTAAACGCTGCTCTCTAAGAAACCTAGAAATTCTACAACGTTTAAAACCTGAAATTCAACCTTTTTGCCAACAACAAAAAAAAAATTAAAATAAGTAAATAAATAAAATAAAAATAAGAGAAAAAAAATCAAATAAAAAATAAAATAAACAACAAATCAAGACAACTCGCAACACAAAAAGAACTAGCTGATATCAAGAAAAGAGGTAGACGTGAAAATAGACTTATGGTCGATCGTTCGAATGTTCGTTCGTTTGTTCAATCGTTTTGTCGCTTTGTCGTTGTGTCGGTTTGATGTGATCGTTTAGTTTCTAAGTTTTATGGTCTTGTCACATTTTAAGCCAACGCTTTATACTACGCCATCATCGTCTTCATCTCATCGTGCTGTTTGTTCTGTTTTTACCATTTTTTTTTGTTTGTTTGTTATTGTTGTTACGTCTTCTCTTTCTATACTTACGTTGGTTAAAACTTCTTTTACATACTTTGGTTTCTACTGCTCTATTGTTGTGTACAACAATTCTTTGAAAACGTGTTCTCAAGGAAGTGAATTATTGCAAAAACAAAAAAGAACGAAAATTGCTTCCATAGAATTATCAAGTCTTTTACTTTACCTTTCTTCATTTCCCCTTCTTAACAATAACAACAACTATTACCACTACTACTGAACGATTTAAATACTTCCTTTTTTATAATAAAAGTGGTGTGTGTGTGTGTTCTTAAACGTCATTAAAAATGGGTGATTCCACACCAATCTGTCGTTGCCGGGTTTTATATCTGGGCAGTGCTGTGCCACGACAGAGTAAAGATGGCCTTCAGGGCATACAAGAACCGTTGCGTAGTCTTTATCCCTCCGAGGGAGCAGTTGGTGCCAAAGGTATAGATTCCTGGCTGAGTGTTTGGTCAAACGGTATATTATTGGAAAATGTTGATGAAAATCTTAAGGAAATCACCAGATTCTTTCCCATCGAATCGTTGCACTATTGTGCAGCTGTCAGACAAGTACTGATACCCGAACGTGGCAACTCGAATCCAGAACCAAAATTTTTGCCACTGGACTCACCATTTGCTCGTATGCCACGTGCCCAACATCCACCCATATTTGCAGCCATTCTTCGTCGTACTACCGGCATTAAAGTGCTCGAATGTCATGTGTTCATTTGCAAACGTGAAGCAGCCGCAAATGCTCTAGTCAGATGCTGTTTTCATGCTTATGCCGACAATTCATATGCTCGTCAATTGGAGACAGGCAGTACGGGTGGAGGAGCTGGTAGCAGTGTATATGGCACCTTAAAAAGTAATATGGCCAGCAAATCAAATGGTGATTTAACCAGTGTTGGTCTTTCCAATGGCAACAATCATCATCACTTTCAACAGCAACACTTATCACCTTCGTCAGCTTCACATGCCGGCTGGCGTTCACGTGCTGGCAGCATTACCACGCTCAACAGTGTAGGACGTCAATCCAATGGTCATCTTATGAATGGCGGTGGTGGCGGTGATAATACCAGCAATGCTGCCGAAGGATATACATCTGTTAAAAATTGTAAGTATTAAGAGAGAGAAAGAATTGTTCATGAAATTCGTGTATGTAGCTTAAGTCTTTTGTTTTCTATTAACAAAAAATAACATTTTTCCCATTACGTTGCCTATTTATGATGCAATATTTATTATTAAAATAACTATTCAATAATTGTTGTTTGCATTTTTGTCTAGTTTTTTTTCTTATTACTGTTATTTTTTGTTTTTGCTTTTGTTGTTAGAAAACCAGTAACTGTTTCTGACACGATTATGAGTCATTTTATTGTTATTAATATTTGGTTTGTTATTTCATGTTTTTTTTGTGGGTTTATTTTTCTTATTAAATTAAAATATTGATTAATATTTCGTTTTTGGACTGCAATTGGTTTCACTTAAGTGAAGCCACTTTAAAATAAACTGGAACTTTTATTTAAGTTGAAATATTGTGTTTTAAGTATTAATATTATACAGAGTTTAAAACTTCCTGGTGATTTATAAAAGGCGAATATATTTATAAATTTTTCTTTATATTTATTTAATTGTTATTGTTTGTTTACTTCCTTAACATTAGATTGTAAATTGTTTATAAATATAAGATAAACTGTGTAGTCTTGTAGTCTATTTTTCAGTAAACCCAAATTTTCCTTAAACATTTCCTTTTTTTGGTTTTAAACTATAAAAATAATAATAATAATTTTTTTATTACATTAACTTTATTTTAATATGCGGCAAAATTACCATTTTTTAAAATTCATATTTAATCAAGAATTATAATAAAAGCAATAAAATACAAACAAATTCTTAGTACGGGAATGGTTTCATATAAATTTTGAGCAAAATTATTTAAATCTTAAAACTAATATTTAAATTGAGCAAATGAGCCATTAGGTTGACACAACTAAACCTTAAGTTTTAAGATTTCAGCAAAAGGTTTGGCGAGCTAGGAACCTTTTTGGTGGACTTTCTTATACAATTTTCTAGATTGGAATTTTATCAAGGATATTTGTGGCTATTTGATTACACAGGAAATTGTAACTGTCTTGTTCTTAAAGTATATATTGACCCTATAGCACCATGTGTGTCCATTTATGAAAAGATATTACTGAATTTCAATAGAAAAATTTTCGAAAGTATTTGAGATCGTTCGCAGATGGACATCTTTCTATCGACATCATTTCTTATAAGGATCAAAATAATGTCAAATTTTTTCTTTTCTTGTGAAATTTACAAACAGAATGACAAACTTATATATACCCTTTACACCTATGGTGAAGAAAATAATAAAAATATTAAACTTAAAATTCAAAATTAAAAAAAAGAAATAATATTGAATTTTTTATTTATTTATTATTATTATTATTATTTTTTTTTTTCAACAAAAACATTAAAATTTTTTATCAATACGGAGCCCATAGAATAAACAAAGGCTCTTAAAAGCCGGATTTAAGAACTGATTTTTAAATTAAAATTTAAATTTTCGAAATGATTTCTGATCGTTACTAATGAAACAACTATTATAAAATTATTTCTCATTAAATATCAAAAAATAAAATATTTTTTCTTTAATCATTAAGATACTTTTTTGCAAACTAAAAAAAATACGTTTCTTATCTTTTGAAATATGGATTTTATTCGAACAACTTTGAATTAAAAAAGAGAAAAATACTATATTTAAAAAAAAATCCATTTTCCATACCAATTTCAAAGTACTGACTTTGAACATTTTTTACATCCATACGAATGCAGATTTCGAAAAATTGGTTCAACATATTATTTCTGAATATAATTTCAATTAAAAAAAATCCTTATATACCTCAGGCCATAGAGACAAAAAATCAAAAATTCAAACGTAAATGTCTTTAACTGTATTTTTAAACCCTTCACCACAGATGTAAAAAGTTTTTCATTCCGTTTGTAAATTTTCCAATATTTATCTAAGACCTCAAAAAGTATATGTGCATATCGTTATTAATACGGACTCTATATAAAAATTATACGACTGTCTGTTGTAATCAGATTTTAGAAAGCATCAGTTATCGGATGTATATATATTATATTGTATTGTAGGAAATATTTCTTAGAAAATCGCTAACAAAAACGCAAAATCTGTTAATAAATAACCGAGATATAGCCAAAAACCGAAGATAACTTTAAAGGTTGTATATGTTGTCGGCTTTATTGTGGCCTTAGTAGGCCTCTACAAGTTCGTAAAATTCAGATTTGTTCTTAATAAGTTAAAAATATCGGACCATTAGTACTCGAGATTTTGGCCAAAACTCGTTTTTAAATTTTTTTTAATCTACTGGTATTTGCGTTAAAGTTGTAATCTTAATTTATAATATTGCCACATTTATTATAATGTATATTAGTGTGAAAGTTTATTTTAGAAAATAAAAGTTTTCTGTGTTACACATTTACAAAATATGCAGTTAAAAAAAAGTGTTTTAACTTCACATTATTATTGACCTAAATTAGGTTTGTTTTATATTATTTTTATACATTTTTTTTAGTTAACGACTTACTTTAGTTTTTAATATTTTTTAATATATATTTAATATAAAATGTGAACTCATACGAAGTAATTGCAAATCTCAATTGACTCCGTACAAAAAAATGTTCATATGTATTTGTGCATATAAATGCAATGACTGCATTTTCTTGTACTACATACAAAATTATATTTCTTAATACAACAAAATATTTTCTTTCTACTTCCCTAAACAACTAATGCAACAACAACAACAACAATAACCATAACTAAATATTACAACTAAAAAAATGTAGTATTTAACAAATTTTGTTTTATTGGTTTTTGTGTTTCTTTTAATTTTATTGTTGCTTTTTTATTTTCGCAGCAAACCTTTTAATGACTTTTTAGAGCGACCAGAGCGAGTACAGTTGATTGTGGCTTAAGGCAATCACGGACAGTTTTTGTTTAGACAACTTTCTTTGTTGGTCAGTGTGACTAAAAACTAAAATTTAACCAAGAAATTATTTTGAATTGCCTTTTTTGTAAAAAAAAAATATGCTTCCGTTCGAATTGTTTAACACGTTTTCCTCATTTTTTTTCTTCTTTCTTTGATTTCTTTATGTTTTGTGCGATTATTTGTGCGTTTTGTTTTGTTATGGAATGTGTTTATTAATCGTTTTGATATTTTTTTTTGTTTCTAATTTTTTCCACATAATTTATTCGAACTCATAAGTATGTGAATAAAAATAAAATTATGTTTAATTTAGTATTAAGTTGACATGAATGTTATGTATCTGGATATTTAGTACAAAACTAGAAATATGTTTATATTGGATTATGATATGAAGAATATGGGAGCATTGATAAATTAATATAAATTGATAAACATAAATTATTTTTAAATAAGTATGTATGTAAAGAATTTTCCTAATGTTGAAAAAAATATAAGCTTTATTAATTTTGTGGCATTTGAGCTACAATCTCCGGCAACTATATTCACTACCAGCTAAAAAAATATATATTTTTTAGCTTTTGGTTCTGATGATTTTTGTTTGTAATTGTGGATTTATTTTTAAATTTTTCATCACTTTGTCATTTCATTTAGATATTTTTGGAGAAAAATTATTTATAGTTTCTATAAAATGGATTTCAAATTGCATCTGATTTACGGAACTATAGAACGGATAGAAATTCCTACAAAAATAGTATAAACAAATTGAAAATAGACTTTTTAAGATAAACTTCTTTAAATATTAAACAAGTTTGCAATTGTAAATTGCCTTGTTGTCTCTGTTTGGCGGTACCAAAGCAGAGTTTGTGGACTGTAATTAGACACCAGCAGAATGGAATACGTATTTTCTGTGCCGCTACACACTTCATCAGCATTCGTGGTGTCTTATCCATTTGGGTTTCGTTGAAACCTAAACAAATATATTTTTAGAAAAAAATGTGTTCAAAATTTTTTTTATATTTTTTTGACAAATTAATTGCAAACACATTATTTTGATATCTTTTATCAACAAAAGTGTTGGCGATTAAAAAAAGCTAGTGTTGCCACAGTTAAAAAAAAAAAATAATAAAATTCAATTTAATTATCATTAGTCCTCCTCTACATATGTACCGATTTTTATTCAAATCGGTAATCAAGGTTCAACATTTTTTAAACTTAAAACAAGAGAAAAAGGTATAGTCGGTCAAACTCGACCAAAACTCAGAAAGGGGCCAATTATTGATCTATACTTGTAGTAAGCGTAAAATAAAAAATCCAAATACTGAATATATCGACGATACTAAGATTCACATGTATTTTTTGATGATTCTTGAAGTTGAGTCTTATATGGGTGCTATGGTCAATTATAAACCGATCTTTATAAAATTTTGCATTGTCATTTCTACTTAAAAAATATTATTTGTGTGGAATATCAACTTGATATTAACACTCATATGGGATTTATGCGCGCTAAATTATTTTTTGGAGAAGGGGTTATATGGAAGCTACGATCAATTCTGACCGATCTTCATAATATTTGGTACACATATTAGTACTTGTATAAAACTTCTTTTCACTGAATTTCGTTAAAATATTCCTTTTTTAGTGTGTGGTGATTAGGAGAAATAATAGACCGATCACAACCAATTACAATAGACTTCGTGTCAAAATAATTATTTATGCCAAATTTCATCAAGATATATTCAAAATTGCAACCTGTACTTTGTTCACAGAGTTTACTTGAACAGACAGCCAGCCAGCCAAGCAGACGAATCGACGGACATCGTTAAATCGAATTTGAAGTCATTCTGAATCGAACGATATACTTTAAGATGTGTGTCCGAAAATGAAAAGCACAAACGCATAATACCCCAACCATAATGAAATTACTCATGGCTTAATTAATAATTCGCCCTGTACATAATCTTGTAAAGCTTCGGCTTGCTATACCCTTCGCCATAAGTATATTTTATTTAATTGTATATTATTTGTCATTATTATTTGTATATTATTTGTCAATCCGATAAAGATGACTATAAGGCCTTTTCCATCCGTTCGTATGATCGGATATCCTTTCGAGAATTTTGCTGTTGAAATTAAGAATGATCGGTTTATAAATGGCAGAGTATGCTTAAAAACCAGTTTAATCCTGTTTAAACTTCTGTTTCGGAATTTTTTTTTCTAATTTTTATTTTCAGGAATTGAAATATGTAGGTTTAATAATAATTTATATATGCATTTAAAATGTGTTTTTGATTTTTTGAAGGCCTTGTTCAAATTAAAGATTTTTAGAATAGAAGAATATACACCCCGATCTAGCTTTAGTTCTAAAATCAACTCCATGAAGATATCCTTCTGCAAACTATAAAATTATTATATGTATGTTCTTAAGTAAATTTTTATTTCAAGAAAAAAATAGCGTAGACGACCTAAGATTAGACTTAGATTAAACAAAATTAATATGGTTTACATTTCGGAAGCAAATATCTTTAAGACTACAAAAGATAAAAAATACATCAAGAACTTTAAGAAGATATACAAATATTTTAAATTACATAAAAAGCAAAATCTTTGCAAACGCTAAAAATTTCTCTATATTAGAACAGGCGCGGAACTACGGAGAGGGAGAAAAGGAAATTTCCCTTATCAAAATGAAAATGTTTAATAAAAAATATATACTAAAACATAAATTTTAAGGAAATAGTTGAGAAAATCATACTATTTTCCTCCCCCAAAAGCTTCAGTTGGATCCGCGCCAGTATTAGAGGTACACTGTTTTGAGACCTGATAGTTCCGATCCTAAAAAGGCATGTGGGCTCTCCTTTAGAACTTAAAATTATGTTTCCCTATTCAATTTATCTTTAATTATTTCTCAGTAGAAAATTTTCTGATATTCATAATATTGTAAAAAAAGTGCCCTAAACATGTGCAAAATGTTAATCATATAAAATGTGATTAAAAGAAATTTGTCACTTTAAATTTTAAAAAAATGTGAGTTCAATAAACAATTTACACCCACGATGTCTTAATAAATGCTGCTTGAACTTAAAAAGACTATTTACGTAAAAATTATTTCACACAAAAAAATTTGATTGATAAAATGATAAAATTTTCGTTATTCATAAAAATACATTTTAAATAATATTATCATTATCAGTAAAATAAATAAAGAAATCTACAGCATAATCTATATCTAAGTCTACTTTCTCTGGATAAGGCATTAGAAAAATAAAAAAATTACTAAATATTACAATGGAATTTTGTAATTCTTTTATTTATTTAATACTCTTTAAGCGGTTTTTAAATAGATTACACTTGTCCACTGACATCTCCACTGAAATGAAATATATACAGCTTAATTAACAATTAACCCACGTATGTATAATATTGTTTAACTACATATGTATCAATAACTTCTTTTCAAATAGTTAAACAAGTTTTATAACGATCTACAACAATTTGAAATAATTGTAACATTTCTTTTCTTATTTTTTATTTTATTTCTTTTTTTTTAAGAAAATTACAAAATATTTCTGGTCCAAAAATATAAGTGTGGCTCATAAAAAATGTTATCGCTTTTTTTTTAAATCTCAAGTATTGATTAACAAACACACACACACACAAACACACATAAATATATGTATAAATAAATGTCTTTATGAATAAATAAAAGAAAATATTTATTAAAATAAATTTGCATTTAAAATAAAAACAATTATTATCACGAGTAATATTAATGAAATGAAATTTTACATAAATGTTTAAATACACAAATACATATGTATGTATACAGAATACAAGTGTATTTGTATAATATGAATGATTTGCTTGAAAGTTGTAAAATGATGATGTCGATAACAGATTAACTGCAAAATAGTAATGAACATATTAATACTGCAACATATTTGTATGTTTACATATATGTATATGTATGTGTGTGTGCGTACTTACTTTGTAAACATTATATTCAACCTAAATTTTATTTGCGTTTTCTATGCAAAGACCAAGACAACATATTCACTTATATACATAAATATGTATGTAAGTTTGTATATCTTACATATACGTAGATTTACACATGTCTGCAACTGGTATTTGTCTGTATCTAATGGATACAAGAAAAAACACTTGTTTGTTTTATTTATTTACAATGAAAGTGTGTGTTTAGCTTTGTAAAATATTTTACTTTTGTACAAATATTTGCATAAATTTAAAATATGTACAAAAAATAATTTCAGTTTTTATAGAAAACATGTACATTATGTGCTCATTTTTTGTAACTTAAATTTTTTAATGCCAAAAATAGATTAATAGATTTTTTTAAATTAGATAAAGAAATATCAAAAATTAATAAAATATGATTTTAAATTG
>MINK01188471.1:0-13917 GCA_001735545.1 Phormia regina
AAAAAAAAAGAAATGCAAAATCCGAAGAAACGTTCATGTTGAAGACGATTAAAAAAATTCCAAAAGCGGAAAAAATCGCAAAAAAAAAAAAAACGATAGAATAATTAAAAATTTATTAAAATAAAAAAATTTTTCAGTATTTGATTACAAAACTTACGATAAATTGTTTACTCAATACAATTACGTTAGTGGATTTATTATTTTTATAAAGGTCTAGCATTATTTTTTTTATATTTTCAATTCTAAGATTTATGTTTCAACGAAATCCAATAGTGAAAGGTACTATGATTAAGATACGTTGCAAACTAGCAAAGATGTTTTCAATTCTTTGCAAGGAGTCATTAACATAACTGCAAGGAAACATCACAAGATGTTTTTGATCGAAAAAGGATAATTCTACTTAAACTATTATTAAGAAAAAATATCGCAACAATAATAAAACTAATCAATATATGAAACAAAAACTAATAAATTAAATAATCATAAAAATTATGAAAACATGTAATTTCCAATAAATCAACGAAGTTTTTATTTTTTAAAATATAAAACTCAATTAAAAGTTATAAAAACTTTTGAAGTGGTTTTCAAAAAAAAAAAAAAAAAAAAAAAAAAAAAAAACAAGCACTTTTTAAAGAACTCACTCCTTTTCATCCCCTTTCCTGGTCACAAGAAAAGACGCAACAATAATAAAAACAAACAAAAGTGCAACAAAAACAAATAAATAAAACAATAATCATAAAAATAAAAAATATTGTGCAAAAACAAATTTTCTAATAAATTAAAGTCTTGAAAATGGAAAACAAGTGTGTTGATGATAAAAATATAAATAATAACAATAAAGTTAAAAAAGTATTTTAAAATAATATGAAAATAAATAATAATTAAGAAAAAAATGTTTTTAAAAATAATAAAATTATAAATAAATAAAAAGTAAATAAATCATAACAAAAAAAAAAAACATAAAATAAAAATAAAATCAAAAACATACCCCAAAAATAATTGTGTATGATCCGTTGGTGTTTCAAGATGATTGTGAACATTTAGGGTTTGGGGACGCATACTGGTTGATGGTGATGAGGAGGATGCTGCAGCTGCTGCAGTGCAGGACATTAAAGCAGATGTTGAATTACTGCGATAGGTGGTACGTATGCTGGTTATACTGCAGCAGGTTGTTTCTGCTACAGCAGTTTTACAATTCAAACAGGGCGACATAACTTTTGTCAACAAAGCGGCCGATGAGGGCGAGATAACAGCCAATTGTTTATTTGTTGCGTTTTGTTGTTGTTGTTGTTGTTGTTGCAAAAGATTTTTATTAAGTTTTTTGCCGCCATTTAGAAATTTACAATTATTATTAGCCGTTGCATGTTTGGAGCCGCCACTATTCACAGCTGCTGTAGTGGTTTTGGCTCTCAACCCCATTTTTGATTTTTTTCTAATGAGGGGTAGAGGAAAAGAGTTGCAATATATGTATATGTGTATAAAGAGAGAGAGAGTTTGAAGTTTCGAGTAGAGTAACTAATTAATAATGGTTTATTTTTTAACTTTTCCCAATTTTAATATTTATGTAATTTTTTTTTATCTTCTTCAACATGGACTCTTTAGACAGGCAGTTGCTGTTGTTGGCGGCTAGTGTTTTATTTTTTTAAATATTTTGCTAAAAATTTGCGTTTTTTAATTTAGCGCTAGTCATTTTTTTCATCATTTTTTTAGGTTGTTTTTGTTTTAAATGCCTTTAAATTTAGAAAAATAAATATTTTGTTCAAAATTTTATATCTACTACACACTTTATTTTATTATTAAAATTTTGTTGTTATTTATTTATTTATTTATTTTTTCATTTTATATATATTTTTTTTTTTATATTTTAATTCACTGTCAAAAGTATAAAAAAATAAACATTTTTAGTCAAGAACTCAATAAATTATCAAAATCATACAAACACACACGCACACACATTAAAGATGATGGAAAACAGAAAAGACAACAACAATAACTAAATATTTGCATTTAGTTCTTCTTATAGGTGAGTGAAGTCTATTGTTGTTATATTTGCGTTTGTATTGTTTGCAGTTAACCGCGTAATAAGCGCCAACAGCGACGTCAACGTTTTTGACGTTTAGTTTAGAATATGAGTAAAATAAAAATAATAAGAGGTGATTTTTTTTATTATTTTTTCTTTGATTATTTATTGGTTTTTCTATGTCATACAATCATATTTAATTAACTGTTAATAAATTAATAGTATTTTTGAATTCTTTTATTTTTATTATTATTATTTTTTTTAATAAAATATTTAAACAATTTCTATATAATTTGCTTAAATCAAAAATGCTTCAATAACTTCTTTAATGCTTCTTTAACTTTATAACACTTTCAGACAGTCCAAATAAGAGTACATATGAACGAACGCGTTTTCTTTAGCCTGTTTTTTTATTAAGTGTCTACGATTTTTGTTTAGCTTCTTCTTTTTTTATTGTTGTTGCTTTTAAAGTTTAATTTTAGAAATGATTTTAGCAAAACCAATATCACTTCGAACACGTTCAAACCGAAAAAAAGTATGTATTTTGATTTTACTTGTTTGTTTAGTTGTTGTATATTTAAGTTCAACCTTTAAACAAAAAAAATTAAACAAAAACAAAAAAGAAGAAATAGTGAAAAAAATAGCGCGTTTATGCCTGAAGTCTCCGAAGGCAAATGTACGAATGGTTCAGGCAAATATTTTATATGAATGAAGACTCAGTGATACACGGTTCGTAAGAGTGTGTTTGTTTTGAATACAATAATAATAACAACAACAAAAAAATCAACAACAACAATATCAAAAAATCATTGTTAATAAGCAGAGAAATAAACGAATGAACGGTGTGTATACAAATAAAAATAAATTTGTATCTGTGTTGTTGACTTTTTTTTACGTGAGAGTAACACTTTTTTGTGTAATGGTGTGAGTAGAATTTGTAAAATTGATCTGAAAAAAAGAGATGCCAGATTCTTATTGTGTAATTCTAATTAAATTAGCAACGAAATCTCTAAAATATCTTTTATAAGTACTTCGAGATAGTACTTTATGAAGTACTAAAATTGGTAGGTACATTAAGAAAATAAATAATGGACGCTATAACGGTCTTCAAATTGTAGCGGATAGAGGACAAAACTAGACTAAACATCCTCACTTATCTCTACAGAAATCGGCTGTCTGTATAGATGTATATAGATATAGAAGAATGTTTCACTTAAGGCATAGTACATAATAAAAAAAGTTAAGTAAGTACACTTCTGGTAGGATCGTGAGCTTATCGTTCTTATTGAAAGGTGGCGCGAGTGGACTTTCTTCAAATGGAATATGATTAATTTATTCTAAATGTTTTCGTATTTAATTTTGTGCCCAAATTGAATACCAATAATTATATTTCCCTAATTTTAGGATTTGTTAAATATTAATGTGGCACCCTTTGGTTTTAAAAGGTGATGCCAGAAGTTATTTCTGACCCTAATGCAGTATTCAATAGTATCACAAACTATTAATAAAAATATTTTAAATAAAATATGTTCAATTCAATGAATGAAAATTTTATGGTCGAAAACGGATTCATTTTAACAATTTGCAACAATAAGTAATAGCATTTGTAATAAGAATGATCATTGTTGAAATGAAAAATACAAGCTGTGGATGAGGAATTATGTTATTTATCAATGTTGAAATGGATCAAGTGTTTGATGCGGCTTCTGTCGTGAACGTATCACAAAATCTCAATAATTATCCATACCAAAGACAAGCTAACTAACATCGTCTTTGTTATGGATAAAGAAATCTTATTGGCATACTTTTCCACAGATTGATTTAAAGCTCCCAAATGTGATTTTCAAAGTCTGCTTAATTTTACTCATGGAACATATTGTAACACAATATTAATTTTTTTAATTTCTTAACGTAGAAAGACTCTCTTTATTGAAAGTTAGTTACTCATTTGTAACCAAAAATAAATGAAATATACCTAATAAAAAAATTGGTTTCAGCACGGAATATTAATTTGTGATGGTCCTTCGAACCTTATTAAAAAGCGCTGATCTACTTTTATAACTGTTGTATGGAGCCTCTAAATCATTATAAAAAAAACTTAAATCCATCTAATGATCTACAACATGAGATAATGGACTATAGAGTCAATATCTCAAATAATTTAAATTAATTTTTATTATTGTTTTAAGTATTAATCACATTTACAAGCTTTTAAAAAACACTAAAGAAAATTTATTTCTACAACTTGTTTTATTAATTGAGCGTTTTTGTTTTTTGCAATTATAATAAAATTACAAAAAAAAAACATATGTTTCCATTTTAATCTATTGTAATAAATAAATTAAATAAAACCAATTGCGTTTTGCATTTATACACATGAATTTTCTGTGTAAATTAATTAATTCATTTTAAATAATAGTTTGTCAGGCAATGAATTAATATCTCAAAACATGTCATTAGATGACAAAGCTCAAATATTTTAATTAAGATATATTAATAACATTGACATTTACAAATACAATTAATTGCTAAGTGAGTATAGAAGGCAAAAAACGCAAGATTTTGCGAAAAAAGCATCTGTCATAATTTTATGGAATAAATAAAATACAAACCGCAATATTCAAATAAATTTTCTTTCTATGTAAAATACTAAGTTAGAAAATGGAAAATTTTTCAAATTTTATTAAACATTTAAATATACAATAAAATTTGTTGTATTCCTTGGTCGTACACATAAATTACCTTTAATTTAATTACCTTTTCAAAAACAAAATTTCTATATCTGGCATCTTTGAATATAAAGGTTCTCACGATCTCTACAATACTCTTTCAACTCAATATTTTTTTCTATGATTATGTGTGTGTGTGAGAGCGTTTGTCGGTAAATTAAATTAAAAATCTTTAGTACCAAGAACATTCGTACCTTTTCTTCTATCTAATCGTAAAAGAGAAAAAGTAAGTATTTGTTTCCCAGCAATTTTAAAATAAGCTCTTGCTGTGCAACCTGCCCTTTTTTATTATCTATAATTGGAAAAATGCTTTAGATTCATATCGCAAATTTTGCCTTTATTTCAAGCCGTTAAATGGTACTTTTTTATAAAAGGACACCCAACTTGGTTGGGCAAGTGTTTTTTAAAGAAAAATACAATGCATATTTAACACTTGTGGTGTTAAGGAAAAGTATTTAGACTTTTTTCTTATTTTCAAAGATGTTGTTACCTGCTCTTTAAGATAGGAAGAGTCCAGTTTTCTTTATGACGAAGGCAAACGGAAAAGATTTTTTAAAACTTAAGGGATGACGATTGTATGTAGTATTTTTATTTTGTTGGTCAATTTTAAAAGTAATAAATAAAATAAATGTTATAAGACAATATTTAAAATAGGTTTCAAAAAAGTTTTATTGAAAAAATTAATCTTTGAATAGAACACCATTAGATAAAGCTACGTTCAAACTTGTATCTTAATCAATTGGGAAAGACTTAAGACTTTTCAGTCTGTCCTCGTACTTTTCAAAACTCAGGTTTATTACGTTATTTCTTTCAAGTATTTTCAAGTGTCTAAACTAACAAAAAACTGATGATGAATAAGTATGTTTAGTATATGAATGAATTTGTTTGTATACATGCATACTCCTTTAACTATATACAATCTGTACACGCATACACCCATACGCATTCGTATCTAGTGCAAACAAATACGGCCTTCATTGAACCGTGTTTACATTTATTTGCGGTTTTATTTCCGTTTTTGCAGTTATGGCATTATTTAGGCTGTTGTTTTTTGTTTTCATCTAACACTTTAATGTGAATGTTATACATACAGACGAACGAACGAACGAACACCCAAAGTAATAGAGCATAAAATAATACGCTCATAAACACACAACAAAACCAAACATATTTGTTTTTTATTAAACAAAACTTAAGATGAAACTTAAGCTTTTAAATAGAAGTTTTTTTTTAGTTTCTACTTAAAACGCCTTCGCAAAAATATCGTATGCTTATGGAACAACAACAAAATCTATAAAAAAAAACCTGTTACTTTAAAATTAATTTGGGGCCAAAAAAATCAACAACAAATGCTTTGTTGTTTTCTTAGTTGGCGTTGTTAGACTTATGCTCTACTCTAATTTAATCAAATTAAATTTTAATCAAATAGTAACGGTAAACATACAAATATTCATATCTCGCTTAAATTGTGTGTGAATGTGTGTGCGTTTATTTGAAGGACAACATTATGTTGCCGCTTATCTTGTGTATGGGTGACACATAATAATAAATAAATTAAATTTAAAAATATTTTTTATTAGAAATTTGTTTCAAATTTAAAGCATGCAGTGTGGTTTATTAGTTAGCTAATTCTATTTTAAGGTTAAATTGTATTTGTATTTAGAATTTATAAATAAACAAAATTAACTGCAAAACTCCTTGATCAAAGACAAGCCTCTTGCTTATATAAAGAGCTTAACAATGAGCGGCAATTCTTAAGTAATTGCGAAAAAATTTATTTATTTAGGTCAATAAATTAACTGGATAATTTAGTATCCAGTGATTCTAACTATAGATTTATTCGTTTAGGAGTTATTTTCACTAAAGGCCTTCAAAGTTTCTATGCACTTAATACAGATTCCAAGTACATTTCTTACATGACTGCTGATTCCAGTTATATTGATTGCAGTTTCTAAGTAACAGTAACTGTACTGTTAACCTGATGTTATTTATATTTCAAAAAGTTGAACAATCCAATGGGAATCTTGTACTATACTTGTAATAATGAAGTAAAATAGTTCAACTTTCGAAAATAAGTGAATCAACTGTATCTTTCACAAATATTACAAACCAGATGTCTATTGGGATAATATATTCTATATGATCGGTATCTGCGTGTTAGACGTTAACTTTAATTAGCCGTTAAATACTTTGTTTACGATTATATTTACTGACAAATCAATTATAACTCATGGGTCTACATGAGGCATTTTTCTATCATAACATTCGTTAAATTCTTTTCACCCGAAGACCACATTTATGACATAATTGTTGGACCTCAGGTGAAGATAAATTTGTTTTGATATCAATGGGTTTTCTAATGTTCTAAAACTTTATTATCGGAATAAGTCGACTGTTCAATATTTAGTGGTCAAAATTCGAAACTGACAGTTTGATAAACAATTAGCCGAAAAGATGTTGGTAATAAGAATAAGGTACAATAATGTTTATGTTAACTTGACTGATTTAAGAGCGACAAGAACATGTGCTCAACTTTGACTGAAAAACTTACATTTAAGGGATTTCTATTTATTTATTTTAAGTTAGTACTTATAAAGCCTTGTTTTAATTTTTTTTAACTGTTTGTTTTAACTGAATAATAGTGTTTAACTTCTTGGCATCCGATTCGAAATGGTGAAAAGTTAACAGTGTATCGGATTATTTTAATAACGGTATTTCGAGTTATTTCGTTAATGGTATTTTATGGATAACAGTTGTTTCAGTAATTTCGAAGTATCTTTTCAAAACCATAAAATATAATGTGTGGATACAAATTTGATTTGAACTTTATTAAAACCCAAAATTAATGCTAAAGGTATTTTGAGTGTTATCGGTATTTCGATCCATTTCGATAAAGATTTTTTGTATATTTTAGCAGCATCCGTATATTCTATTATTTCGGTAACTTTATTTTAGGCTAACGGTCAAATGGAATGTTTTTTTAGTGGTAAAGGCAACCAAGCTTGGTTTTGTTAATAATGTCAAGGTCTAAGAATTATTTAAGAAAAAGTATTGCTCTAAAATTCGAAAAGTTGCAAGTTTTTTATCAAACCGTATTTAAGTACAATCATTAATTAAAAAATTAAAAAAATATAAAATTATAAAATTTTTTTAATGTTTCAGTTTGTAGGAACATGTTTACCTACTTCGATGTTCCAAATTATGAATGGGTCGTTCTTAACTTGTGACGTCTTGATCATACGATCTTATCTTTCTTGGTTAGGGAAGCAAGTGAATAAAATATTTTTGTGTTTTTGAGAGTGAAAAAAATGCACTTAAAGAAAAGATGGGTTTAATAAAGAAAATACTTCAGTTAAACATTGCTCCTTATTATTACATAAAACTTATTTTTATGCACTTTATTCTTTCTTAAATTTATCAAAATTGAAGAAAAAATACAATTGTATTTCCTTCAATTTTATCTTAAAACATTATTATAAAAAAAAATATTACATCATTTTTTCCCCTGCATTTTACACTCTTTGCCCTTTCAGTAACGATTACATGAAAGAGATTAAGAATACACAATTGTGCACAATTGTACTCGGACATTGACTTCCCTACTCTAGGGTTATTTCTTATGAAGTTTTCTAAAGTTTTATGTCCATAAGTTGTAATCAAACATGAATCTCAAAACAAAACTTCATTTCAATATCCAACCATAATTATAAGAAACACGTTTATAACGACAATATTTAAATGATCATTCTTCGCGAAAGAGCAGTAGCCCTTCAAATCCCCTATAAGTAGTGTTCCAAAGATAACTATTATTGTTCAGGATCATTTTTCATTCCTGTAGGTTCTCATCTGTAGTAAGTATTAAGAATAAGAAGCCTGTGTGTCTCTTCGTTTATAATAGCACTTATCATACCGAGTATAGAGTTTTTAATGATTTGCAACTTTCGCCTTTTTTATAATGCAAATTTATGTAAATCAGCCTTTTTAGCGTTTTTTATAACGTTTATTATTTTATAAATAGATAACAACAAATCTCGACCTTTGACATTTGAACATGTGATTTTTATATAATAAGCATGTATAATATATATATTATATGGTTGAAAAGGTGAAAACACTTTGTGAATTGATTTCTTTAACAAATTAAATAATGTTGTTGTATCATTTTTATAATTAAACCAACATAAAAAAATTGTTGGTGTTGAAACAAAAAAAGAAACTAAAGTATAGAGTGTGTGAATGAGTAATTTACACAGATCATTTTTTATTTTATTTTTTTGTTAGGTTTTTGCTGCTGGGTCAATGGCCCAAAATCTGTTTAATCGGCCTCAGTTGCTCCACATTATGAGCATTCATCAGTCAGTCGTATTTTGTTTACTAGTTATTACGCTCATTTTTTTATTTGTTTCTTTATTTTATTTTTAAAATTGTTGTGTAAATAAATATGTTTTCTCTATATGTATGTATATATGCTCTTTTAATTATTATCTTTTTTTTGAGGTTTTTTATATGGTGGGTTATAAAAAGGCTGTTGGGCAGAGTGACTGTTTGACAGACTGTCTTTGTGTCTGTTTTTTTTTTTTGTGTTTCCAAAATCCAAGACGTACACGCTTTTCCTTATTTTTTTTTTTTGTTTCTATTTTTCAATATTTTTTTGTGTATTGCTCACAGGTCTTTTGACATTTTGATATTTTTTCTCTGCGCTTTTTTATTTTATTATTCTGTTTGAAAAGCCGTTTTAGCGCTTACGTCATTTACGAAAATAACACCAGCAAAACCATCGATTGTTGCTGCTGCTTTTGCTGTTGTTATTGTTTTATACTCAACAAACAACAAATACAGAGAGTGGAATACTCAAATTATTTTGTACTATACAAAAATGAGACAAACGAACAGACATGGTTGGTGAGAAAGTCTTTATAGTTGCCAGATAAATGAGCAATAAAAACGTTGAAATCTGTAATTTAATAAATATTTTTTAATTTCTTTAAATTATGCTAATTTTGTCAACTAGCTATAAATATTTTCTTTCAAATATGACAAGATAACTTCAGAAATATTTGGATAAATTGTGATATATTACTATTATATTATCTTTTTGTGGTACGAATTCTTAACTTAGACAGAAGTCAAACTATATAAAATATTTCCGTATATTGCTATTTAATTGTCAATCACAGACTTGGCAAGTTTTATGGTCCTTCGAACCAGATAATGGCTGTTATTGCTGCATTCTTATCTGCACAGACAACTATTCCTTTGGTTCTGTATATTGAGTCATCAAATTTGAGGATTACAAAAGAGAAGAAGGTGGGAAGATAGATGATAGCAGAACTTCTTCTTCATTTATTTATTGCAAGCTAATTGAATCATCATCATACAAATTGTTAAAATCTGGCAACTTTGTTAGTTGTAGTATAACTACTGCCTACTCCACCTCCTCCCCAACGTCGTCGCCTTTTTTGTGTTCATTATAGTTTTTGTTTTTTAAACAAAGTGGTGTAAGACTGCTTGAGGGGGACAATATTTTATAAGTGTGCATGTGTGTATGTTTGAATGTGGAGGCACGAGTTTTTTTGTACTCGTAGTTGTGTTGATTTTTTATATCGATTTTTTTTTCATTTTTCCAATTTCTTTCTATTCTGATTAGATAGATTTTATTAAATGCAAAAAAGTATGTAAGAGAACGGTTACCTGAAAAATATTTTTGCTGTTTTCATTCTTTTTTTTTCTAAAAAAAGATAAATCTGCGAGATGAAAGATTTATAGTTTTAAGCGGCTGCTTTCGCTGCTAATTTTTTTATTGATGTTTTGGTTAAAAATATTGATTAATGAAGATGGTGATTAATTCAATAACAACAACAAACATATGTTGCCTTTTTTGTTGTTTATTTGGTTAATTGTTTTCTTTTAAAGATTACACATACTTTTGATTATTGAACATGAATTTTGTTGTTTTATTGATAAATTTCAATAAAAAATAAACAACAACAGCACATAAAAACACAAATACACGCAAATCCATACATGAATCACCACCAGCACTTTTAAAAACACAACAATAAAATAATTGACAAATTTTATCTCACAACTTTATTTATTTATTTATTATTATAAATTTCTTTCTTCCATATTTACGTTTTATTTTTTCTTTTTTTTTTAATATTTTTCTTTCTTATTTTGACACAAAGTTTTTTTTTTTGTTATTGTAATTTTAAGGGGTTTTGAAAAGAGGGGGAAAACGATTTTCCGCTGAGCAAAATTTTCTGTTTTTTATGTGTCTGTCCGTATGTTTTGTCTCGTAGACAAGGAAATAAATATTGTTTTCTTCAAGAAGACAAAATAAATATTAAAATAAAGAAGAAAAAACGTTTTGCGATAAAATATTTTAATGAAAGAACAGCACACAAACACACACAAAACAATTTGTTTCGATACACAAAACGTAACAAACAAAGCCACAACGGTTTCTCTCTGACAGCTGAAAACAAACTGAATAAAAGAAAATTCATATGGCAATGTAGTGTGTGAAGTTGTCAAAAAACAAGAAAAAATGACAGTTTAGAAGATGAGTTGCCAACTTATAAAAAAACTTTCTAAATTAAAAAAAAAAACAAAACAAAAATGAAGAGAAAAAAATAATAAAAAAAAATTATTAAAAAAAAAAAACAAGTAATAAAAAAAATCGCAACAGCAGCGGTTTTTAAAAATAAATCGGCGGTTAGACGCAGTCAGTCACAACACCAGCTGCCGTCGCATCAACACGGATTGCACTATTTGGTACTATTTTAACACACACACAGTTGCAAAAAATAGTATAAAACCTGCCATGACCTTGAAAAATTTGACATAACGGAATTTGTGGTGAAATTTTTTATATTCACCACACCTCGATTTTATTCACCACACCTCGACAAATTCACCACACCTCGAATTTTATTCACCTCGCAAAGCTGCGCCCACCCCCAACAACCACGCCCATTTTCTTCATCTTTTTTCCCTCCTTTTTTTCCAAATTCCTCACCGCTCCCTTATCCACTGCTGCTGCTGCCGTCATACGCAATGTTTTTTTAACTTCTATTTAAACGAACTCCGGGCGAAAAAAGAATTCGCGACTTTTCTTCAAAATTGTGCAAAAAAAAACACAGCCACCTCAACACTGCCTTATCATCGATAAAACAGTATTCAATCCACATTACCTCAGCCACAAACCAAACTTTAAACTGTTGTGCAATGTAAACACTAGACAGCAGCACTATACAAAATAAAACATAATTTTTCCGTNNAGCCTCCAATCGACAAAAGAGTGATAATCTGTGATCACTATACTTTTCCATCAAAATTTGGATTTTTCATATAAAATCATAAGAAACTTTAAATTGGCTGTAGTTTCTTTAAAAAGCCTCCAATCGACAAAAGAGTGATAATCTCTTTATAGGTTTTGGGTTTATTTCTTTAAATTCGGTTTTAACTTTTTTTATATATTTTTTATTAAGCTCCTATTAAGAAAAGGACTTCATGCTGTGATTAATAATAATGGGTTTGCATTTTTTAATGCTGTGAAATGAATTAGTTTTTGTTTTAATTGAAAATAAAAATAAATAAATGACAGACAAAACAATTAATCCATTTGCAAAATTATTTTTGTAAAAACAAAAGCTTTAACAGTTTGACGCTGGTGACGCTAAGTTTATATTTTTACATGGAGGTCTATTGTACTTGCTATTTCGTGCACTTACTATTTAATGTGTATGAGTTGGCAAGTTGGTGTTTTTATTGTCATTTTACACACATTATTATTATTTTTTTTAGTAATTTCTTAATTACTAATGATGACGATAACAACGATGTGTGAGTAAGTGAGTGACGCCTGTTTGCTACTTGGCCATGGATTAACTTTTAACGGAGATGCAGTTCTTTTTTTTTCGTTTCTTTTGCTAAGTCTTGTTGGCTGCTGTATGGTGGGTGTATTGTTCTGTTAAGTCCGCTTCCTTAATTGCAATTAACTGCCAAATTAATGGCAGTCAGGAGAAGCATATGTGTATGTATTAGAGAGCTTTTACTTGGTTGCCTCTTAATTGTAGCATCTAAACTTTTTACCTTCTTTTAATGGACTCAGCACTTAAATTGTTTGTTTTTATGTTGTTGTTGTTGTTTTTTTTTATTCTTTCAACAACAAATTCATTATTATAAAGCAACATTATGCGGGTGTAAAACAATACATAAGAATTTCATAAAAAAACACATACACACAAACAAACAAAATATAAATATATAAAAGCAACAATAGAAATAAGGTGCCAAGATGTATGTACTTGTACATAAGTTCCATGGAACACTTAATTTGTAAGCTCTTTTTTTCTCTTATTTGTGTGAGTAAATGTAAATGTGCAAATAAATGCAGTTTTATGTTGTAATGTGATGCATCATCGTCATCACAGAAACACCAATTAACATTTTATACTTATGTTTGTATTTGTATATCCTTCTCATATATGTATATATTTAAAGCCCATATACTTACACCTTAATGAAGTCTAATGACAAAGTCCTTTAACTAAAGAATGGACACCCCTGCTAACACTTCTCCTGCAATGACAGAAAAATTATAAAAGATATAAAATTGCATATACATATGTAAGTTGTGAGCATGTATGTGTGTAGTATGATATACATGTGGTTTAATGTGTTTGTTACAAATCATTAAGGCATATTTTCTTACTAACATTTTTTCTTAATTAAAAATTCTATCAAAATAAATATTTTTTCTTAATGAGACAAGTCTCTATAAATTAAGCTTTAAATTAATAATGAAAATATTAAAAAAAAAAAAAACAGAGAAATAAATTGCTAACAATTTAAACTAAAAATTCATTTAAGGAAATGTTAGACTAGTGGCTGCTGGTCTAATAGGAGAGCGTGTCAGGTAATTGAATTATGAGCTCATAAAAATAATATTAAAAATAAAAATAAATTGAATTTTTATTTAATTCAAACACAATGAGTTCTTAATCAAGACATCAAAACATGTTTAAAGGCCTTGAAGGAAAATACAAAACATGTAAAAGTTTTTACAAATTAAATTTGATGTTTGAAAAATCTCGAGCAGTTTATAACTGCAATTATGTTTATAATTTGGAAAATATGTGGATAGAGAAGAGTGTGTGTGTG
>MINK01188472.1:0-13255 GCA_001735545.1 Phormia regina
TTCAGTTCTAGTTCAGTTCTAGTTCAGTTCTAATTCAGTTCTAGTTCAATTCTAGTTCATTTCTAGTTTAGTTCTACTTCAGTTCTAGTTCAGTTCTAGTTCAGTTTTAGTTCAGTTTTAGTTCAGTTCTAGTTCAATTCAAGTTCAGTTTTTGTTCAATTTTAGTTCAGTTCTAGTTCAGTTTTTGTTCAATTTTAGTTCAGTTCTAGATCAGTTCTAGTTCAGTACATTCATATTGCAGATCGCGATATGTGATTTTCTTGTGATTTCCCTGTTTCGATTTTTTGTTTTTTTCCCTCCGTCATATCAGTATAGCCCATGTTATTACTTTACAATCAATAAATTTATCTTTCAGGGAGTGGGATTTAGTCAAGGAAATATGCTATAAAATTCAATATATTGTTGCAGTTTTTAATTTTTTTTTTTATCAATAAATTTTATTTGATCCCAAAAACTGAATAAATATTTACTTCGATTTGTTTTTGTGCGCTTTCTAAGAAATATATTGGAAAAATTTAGTTTTCTGCTTATCTTTCAACAATAAAGGAAGGTATGTATGTGTTTTTATGGTAACAAATTCAGGGTTTATTTGCCAATAATAAAAAAATGTTTTTTAATGACTTCAGCTGGAGTTATGGGCAAATAAAAATGAGTAATTAAATGTTGTTGTTTATAATTTTAATAGATTTAATATATTAAATATTTAATAGATCTATATGGATTTCTCTTATAATAATAAATCCTATATCTCATGAAGTTACCAATAAAAAATGTAAGAAATTTTCATAAAATTTGTTTTTCTTCATATAACAAATTCTTGTGGTTTTTTATTAACCTCCTCTCTCTACTAAGTATTTTAATTGTGAATCATTACTTTTCAAAAAGATAATAACTGAAGCGTCACCATTCTGATTGACTTTATGTACTGACATTATATCTAAAAATAGGTGACTTAAATTCCATGTGCTTCTTTTCTCTTTTAATTAACTTCAAAATTAAATCGTGTTTTTTCTTTCTTTTCTTTCTTTTCTTTTTTTCAGCATATAGTTTTAATTTGTTTATTCTAAATTCTTGTATAGACAATAGGGTAGACTAGGTTTATAAACAATTAATTTTTATAAACCAATCGATAAACCATACATTGATTTCAATGTCATTATTTTTTTTTTATCACAAAACACATTTTTATTAACGCCCTTTACTTATAACCGTCTATACGTATGTATATTTTTGATACACAATTGTCTTATCTTTAAAGCAGACAATGAGCAAAAAAAAGAGGAAAAAAGTAAAAATAAACATAAATGTGTTAACAATGCTATTACATAGAACTAAAACACTTATAATTATAGTTATAAACAATATTATTTACTAACATTTAACTTTTGGCTGTATAATATACAAAACTCCTTATCAATTTAACTGAAAACAAGAAAAAAATCGATCAATACCCTATAACATACAATAGGAAAAATATAAATAAATATTTTTATTTTCAATTAATATCCAGCCATAAAGTATGCTTTAGTATTTGGTGTAATTTTTCTATTTGAAATAAACTTTTTGAAATGGGGCGTATAAATATGTTCTATATTTTTCAAAACAATGATTTTGATACTCATACGTAACTAAAAAAATTTGTATATATTTTTGGTAGCGTATGATTGATTTTATTCTCTAAGCATGAGCACTTATTTGTTGTTTGTTCTGTTCTATTTATGACTATGAGTGTGTGTGTCAATGTGTTGTGTTTATTTGTGTAGCATTTTTTGTTAAGTTCTTACAAGTGGGGATATAGCTCAGTGGTAGAGCATTCGACTGCAGATCGAGAGGTCCCCGGTTCAAACCCGGGTGTCCCCTTTGTAAATTTTTTTATTTATTATTTCATTTATTTTTTTTTTGTGATTAGAAAAATTAATCAATTTAAAAAATTATAAATATGAAACAATAATAAGTAATAAAAAAGGTAAAAATAATGATGATTATAATAATATTAATGGAAAAATATCGCCACTGGATGCTATGATTTTATGGTATTTGTAATTGCTGCTAAGGTATTTATCAGTCTTACTTAATTTTTGTTCCACATTCTGATACGATTTTATAATGTCCGTCCATCTGTCAGACCATGTAAACTTTCTTATTAAACAACATATGAGTATCGGCCTACAATTGGGTCCAAGTATAATTAATGATCCTGAATTTTGATATACACTATGGCATTAGGCACCATATGTATGGGCACGATCGACTATATCTTCTTTTTTTCTAGTTATTTCAGTTCAAGATCAGTTCTTTTTAAGTTTTATTTCAAATCTAGTTCATTTATTGTTTAGTTCTAGTTTAGTTCTATTTGAGTTCTAGTTCAATTCTGGTTAAATTCTAGTTTTGTTGTAGTTTTGTTCTTATTCTGTTTTAGTTCTAGTTGAGAGAGTCCTTGATAATCTAGAACTAGAACATTACAATCTCTTGATAGATCATCGATAAGGCTTCTAGTAGGCATAATCACAAGGTATTGGAAAGGGGAAGGAGCTCTCTTTTATATAGGCCACCTCAATGGGTCAAATGGCTTCCGAGTTCTAGTTAAATTCTAGTTAAGTTCTACTTTAGTTCTAATTCATTTCCAATTTAGTTATAATTCAGTTCTAGTTCAATTCTAGTTCAGTTCTAGTTCAGTTTTAGTTCAGTTCACTTCTAGTTCAATTGTAGTTAAGTTTTACCTCAATTGGAATTCAACTCTAGTTCAGTTCTAGTTTAGTTTTAGCTCAGTTATAGTTCAGTTCTAGTTCAGTTGTAGTTTTGTTCTAATTCTTTTTTAGTTCCAGTTCAGAGAGTTCTTGATAATCTAGGCTTAGAACATTACAATCTGTGGACAGATCTTAGATAAGGCTTCTAGTAGGCATAATCACATGCTTTCTTTTATATAGGGCGCCACAATAGGCCTAGTGGCTTTCAAGTTCTAGTTCAATTCTACTTAAGTTCTATTTTATCTCTATTTCGGTTCTAATTTAGTTAAAATTTATTCTAATTTAGTAATCTAGTGCAATTCTAGTTCAGTTCTAGTTCAATTCTAGTTCAGTTCTTATTCAATTCTAGTTTAGTTCTAGTTCAATTCTATTTCAGTTCTGGTTCATTTCTAGTTCAATTCTAATTTGGTTTTAGCTCTAGTTCAATTCTAGTTAAGTTCTACCTCAATTCAAGTTCAACTCTAGTTCAGTTCAGTTTTAGCTCAGTTATAGTTCAGTTCTAGTTCAATTCTATTTCAGTTCTAGTTCAGTTTAAGTTCAATTTTACTTTAGATCTAGTTCTGTTCAAGTTTACTTCTAGTGTTTGTTTCAGTTCCATTCAACATCAATTTTAGTTCAGTTCAAGTTCTGTTCTGGTTCTAATTCAGTTTCAGTTCTACTTCACTTCTAGTTCATTGTAGTTCTCTTCCATTTCTTTCTCAGTTTAGTTTAATTCCTGTTCCTATTTATTTTCCCTTTTAGTTGTTTTGAAAATTTCTTACGTTTTGTTAATTTTCTTAATGAGTTAATTTTTTTTTTATTTCGAACCACTGTACTACATAGGGAAGTACATATCATGTTTTCTATATCGGCCACAAGTTTAGAAACAAACAGTATAGATTATGCCAATTTTGACAGCATGGTTCAGTATTGAGAGTTGCTATCTCCAAAATGTCATTATTATTATTATTATTTTGTAGGAAAACTTTATTCTAAAAATCGTTTTTATTTCACAAGAACGAAAACACTCAATACAAAAGTTTGTTTATCAATTCATTAGAAGTAATTTAACGCAAATTAAATTATTTTATTTTTTAGTAAATTTTATTTCTTTAATAATTTTTCACATAATTCAAAATGTACAATAAAATATACACTTAGATTAAAAATACACTTATAAAATATAACTAAAACATACAATTAAGTAAAATTAAAAATAATAATAATAAAAAAAAAAAAAACAAATTAAAATTAAAAGTAAAATAAAAAAATAATTCGAATAGTTTTGTTTGTAGAATGGCTCCATATAATAAATTTCGTTTCTTTTTTTTTTTTTTAATTAAATGGATTAATGGGGGAATTGTTTTAAACAAATGACAGTAAATATTTCCGATTTGTTTTGAGAATAGAATATTTTTGGTTTCAAAGGAAACATTTTTCAATAGTTTACAAAATGTTTATACAATTTTATCTTGTAATTATTTTTTTATATAAAAATTTTGCGAAAAATTTACGCCAAAAAATATTTACTTGAATACTTTGTTTTAAAGCTTTGAGATTTAAAGCTGCTTAAGTACGTCCAAACGATCTCCACTTATTCTAAATATAAAACGAAATTATTTTCCTCTCTCTCTCTTTCACTCCAACACACACTTTTTACTTTCGGTGCATAAACACAGCGACTACAGCTACAATTAAGGCAGTAATGGAAACATTTAAAGCTGAACTACCGTTACATTTGGTACGAGAGCAGGGATAACATTTGTTTATTTTTTCATTAGGATGTTGGGCCTCCCATTGGCCACAAACAGATTCTGAGGTTTTAACACGAGAACAACCACGATTAATCACCATAGTGCCATTAACTAAAAGAATAAAATTTGTTTGATTTGATTAACAATTTGTTTATTTTGATTCAAAAATAAATATTAAAAACTAACCTGTTGTAGCTTTAACTTTGAAACAATGATAGGTTACATCACTAACTGATCTCAACTGACGAACTCTAAATTCAGCCGATGGTTTATAATTTTTCATGGTGCTGTGTTCAATTTCAATGCCCTCGACTTCATCTTTGTCCACTGGCTGCATATGGGCCAAAGTGTGATTATTTAATGCATCAACATCATCTAAAGGTTTTACGGTACCAGGATTGGGTGGTGTTGGTACAGCAGTGGTGGTCATGGGTGGTCCAACTGTTGGTGGTGAGGGTGGTAAATCTTCTGTGGTTGCTGTTGTTCCTTGTGAAGTTTCAATTGGTTTCATAGTCGTTTGTTCGGTTGTCATTTCTGTGGTGGTTTCAGTTATTGTTTCAGTGGTCACTTCTGTGGTGTTTTCTGTTGTTGACATTGTTGTCTCTTCTGTGGTCATGGTGGAAGGTGTTACAGTAGTAACATCTGTAGTTTTGTCATCATCTTCTGTAACACCGGCTGTAGTTTTTGTCATTTCAGAAGTTGTTTGTACGGATGAGTCTGTAGCACCGCCGGCATTAAAGAAATCTTCATTACATTGGAACTGTGGTGTGGAAGCGGTAATTTGAGCACAATCATCACACACATAACACATTAATTGGGCATGACATACTGGAAGGAAAAGAAATTTAAAAGTTTATTAGTATTAAGAAAAAAAAAAATGTATAAAATAAAAAAGAAATAAACAAAATTGGAAACATAAATATAGAACTGAATGAGAATTGGAATTGGAAATAGAACTGAACTAGAACTGAACTAGAACTGAACTGGAACTACAACTAGAACTGAACTAGAATTGAACTAGAACTGAACTAGAACTGAAATAGAACTGAACTAGAACTGAAATAGAACTGAACTAGAAATGAACTAGAACTGAACTGTTTACGTATGCGCTGTTGGCGTGTGTGTCATGCCATATATCATATTGTATTGTATGCATTAATCGTATTATTGGTTTTTGAGTAAAATTTTTAAAATTTGATTTCGTTTTTGTTGTAGCTAGTACATACTGTACTCTAGAATTGCCCGCGAGAGAGAAGTATTTGAAAGTTTTTACGATTTCTATAAAAATATTGCTTGTATCTGGTATAACGAGTTTTGTGATGTTTACACATTGCGGGGAATGAAATTTCAGTTTAATTTCATAATTCGGAAGGTGAGGTCATTTAATAAGCTTTATCAAGGGCTTGTTATCAATGCATCAACATAGATAACAATCCCATCAAATTTATTTGAATATGCAAATATTTTCGTTTTTGAATTTTTAATTAATAATGTTGTATCAATATTAATACATTTATTATTTGCCACGTAACCCGCACATTGTTTTTATTTTATATAAATTTGTTTTTATACAAAATTTGCAGAACTAGAACTGAACTAGAACTGAACTAGATCTAAATTACAACCGAACTAGAAATGAATTTTAACCGAACTAGAATTACAACCGAACTAGAATTAAACTGGAATTTAATTTGAATTAATATACTAATTAAGTAAAAAAAAATGATTTAGACCCGATTAACAACTAAAGGAGAATTGAAATATAATTTACTAAAATATAACTAATACATTCACCCCAGCATTATTACATAAAACTATGAAAAATATTGTCATTCTATGACAATAAAATATCATTGAATAAATCGTAAAAAGCAAAAGAATTTGTTTATTTATTTTCTATTGTTAAAGCCTAAGATAAATTTTATTTTTATTTAATAATAATAAATGAAATATCATGTTTCTTAATAATTCGTCGTGAATTTGTTCTCTTTTATATTTTATATATTGTTAATTTATTGAGAAGTTTATTTATAAAGTTATTTTTATGTATTACCTTTCCTTTTTGTATATAAAAAGTCTTAGTGTATTTTTAAAATCTCCCCTTAAGCTATTTGGATTTTTTTCTTTTACTCTTTTTTTTACTCAAGGTCAATAACGCTAAAAATTATAAGTGGCTTTTAATTAAGTATAACGAAAAAATAAAATACTTTTAATTAAATATAAATACTAACGCAATTTCCTTAGATATTCTAGAAAGTAAGCAGCTTTGAAAAGATTTTATGGCGTTAGCAAATATTTTGATGATTTACGTTTTTGTTATTCTTATGTGTTATCTTAAAGTGTTATATTTAGTTAAACTATTTTTAGTAATTAATTTTTATTTACAAAATCATATAAAAATACCTCAAGTGTTTACTTAATTTATTTGAATAGAATAAATTTATTTGAAGCTACTTTAGGCCAATTAATTTATCTAAGAAATAAAGCAAAATTATTCGTTTAATAATAATTTTCCCTAATGAATTTTTATTATTTATTGGTAATTGATATTCAAAGAAATTTGCTTACAATTTTTGTAACAAACTCTAACTAAGATTTTTCTTTGAGTGTAATTTATTGTTAGCAGTTTTATAAATAACTACAACAATAGTTAAAACAACAATTACTGTCTCGTGCTGTTTGTACATTCATACATACATATGTATGATTTTTCCATTGTATTGAGGTTTTTTTTTATAACTTTCTTTGCAAATCTTTTTTTTATTTCTAATTTGCCACCAACAATTGTTGGGAATTAAAAATAAATTGTGTATGTGTACATTTACACACTGTTTAATTTGCTATTGCAGTTGATGAGCAAAAGATTTTTATTTTTATTTTTTCTTGTCTTTTTATTCGCATCACAGTTAATTTATTGTGACACATACAATTTCACCAAAAAAAATATAACATTTCACTTTTTGATTTTTAATAAAAAATGTTGTGTAAGAGATTTGTTTAAAAAGATATACAAATAGTTTTATAAAAATAGATATTTAAAACACTAATGGGGTCAAATTAAGATTTAAGATTAAAAATCTTATTCGAAGTTTAAATCTTTTTCATATGGGGTTTTGTTTTAGATGTGTGCTAATTCAGTTTTAGTTTAATTCTAGTGTCATTGATGTTCTGGACCAAGTCATCTAAGGTTTATCCATCGAGACAATGTCACCGACTACTTCACTAATTTCCCTACCAGATATGCATTCTGAGAATTCGAAGATTCCCCCTGAATGTGTATTTGCTTCTAAGTTCCTACAGCCTGGAAAATGAGTTTCCATAAGTAAACTCAGAGACTCAGAGCAAGACTCCGTCCATGAGTTATCCGCGCGTTGTATGTATCCAGAAGCACATGGATCCTTGGATAAAATTTGCCTGAATCAGGATAACTCATTTACGGTGTCGATGGACTCACAGTAGTTCCTCCATG
Source organism: Phormia regina (assembly GCA_001735545.1). Lineage (NCBI taxonomy): Eukaryota > Metazoa > Arthropoda > Insecta > Diptera > Calliphoridae > Phormia > Phormia regina. The sequence continues at coordinate 7,950 of MINK01188472.1, forward strand.
AGTCCCTCTTTGCTCTCTTGATGTCTGCCTTATGCTTATTAAAACTTTCCCTCTAGCTGTTCCAATCCTCGCACTTACGTGTTAATTTCGCTCTATTGAACAGCTTCCTGATGGTTGACCTTTGGTTCCTAAGTTCCTTGGTTCACCATTTAGGCTGTTCTCTTTTTCCCGGAAATATTACCGGACAAGTTAGTTCATAGCTATTTATAACTTTCCCTGTGAAATTCTTCACTAAACTCTCAACTCAATTGCCATCCTTGAGCGGCGTTTAGTCCACTATTCATAAAGACCTTAAAGGTTCTCCTGGAGTTCCTGTATGGTTCTGATCCCGCTAAATTCAAATCAAAGGATATCCTACAGTGATCCGTAAAGGAACATTTGCTATCTACCCTCCAATTCAAAACATAATCGCTCTTAAAGTTTGTCAGTGTTATATCTATAACTGCCTCTCCATCCTTAGTTTAGAATGTGGGTATATTGCCCCTATTACAGATGAAAAGATTGTTAGTAGTTATAAAATTGAATACTGACAAGTCACCTCTTTCATTAATAACAGCGCTGCCCCACTGGCAGTGGTGTGCGTTGGCATCGCAACAGAGTACCACATATATGCCTCTTCTCTTTGCGTACCCTGTTAATTTTTTCACCATATCGCCGGGTGGGTTGGCTGCATCTTAGGGCACATATACAGAGGCGAGTGCGAGACTTCTCCCGTTTCTATCCTCTTTTTGAACGACCGTTAGGTCTCTATTGCTAAAATAGTGAAAGTTTAAAAATTTCAACTCATTCCTAGCTAGTATACACGTTCTTAACTTATCTTCAGTGGACATAACGACTCCCTTTGACACTTTATCCACATACCCTGGTGTTGTTGATCCAGGGCTTTTGGATCAAGGCCACATCCACTTTGGAGTCAGTAAGGTTCATTGCTAATTTGATTGAAGCTGCTTCACAGTGATGCAAATTAATTTGCACCACTTGCAGCCTCGTTGGTACTGTCAGATTTCGGATACCGAAACTTGATAGTGCCCAGATCGTAATTTGCAATTCCTCCCAATGACTCTAATTTCCTGAGAGACTCCTGATCTATAGCAAACCTGAAGTCTATTCCGAGGTTCTCTTTACAAGTCAGAGAAGTTAACAACTTCCACTGACTTGTAACCAGACCCTCAATCTGTTTGACCAGTACTGTCAGTATAAGACAAAGGTTGCCGCACTTTCTCATTGCCACTCTTTGACCAGTTCGCGCCTTTGTAGGACACTTCATCCGGTCTTCCCTTCATTAGGGCGATCTCATCGATGAGCCTATCTTCAATTACCTCCATAGATCCGTGCTAATCCTTCCATCTGGATCAACACGGTCTATGACAGCCACTTGGAGATATGCCGGCTTAATCGACTAGTTCTAATTTAAGTTTTAGTTCAGTCCTAATTAAATTCTAGTTCAGTTATAGTTAAGTTAATATATTTAATTTCTTTCATTCTATTCTTATCAGGCCTTTGGAAACACTGTTCAATCGATCATTTTAAAATTCAGTTTCATTTTTTATTTGATTTTTTTTTTTTATTATTTTTTGTGCGAAAAGAAATTAAACAAGTAATCACAGAAAAACAAGTTTTGTTCAAATGTCTACATAATTTTTTTTCTGTCTTGTTATATTTTCAAAGAAAAACCATATTATTTTTTTTTTGTATTTAGCCAACAGCTAAAAAATCAACAGCAAGTAAAAATGTGTTGCAAGATATTAAAAAAAAAATTGAAAAAACGCAAGAAACTGTTAAGACTAAGATAAGGAAACCCAGTTGAAATTAAAAATAAAAATAAGTGGCGATAAGAATTTAATAAGCTGTATTTTTTCTTTCAAGTATTTTATGTTTCTTAAACGGTAAAACATAAGAAATACTTATAATTATTTCTATAATTATATTTTTGAAATATAATTCTTGTTTTTTTTTCTATTCCATTGTTTTTGACTGGGGCAATTAATTAAAGGTCATAATGTGTTGTGGAGAAACACAAGAAAGTTTCTAGGTTCCGCTAATATACATATAGCACACTGCCCTAAATTTGTTTTTCAGAACAATATAATAAATAGGTTTCTATTATAATAAGCTTATTATAAAAATAGTTAAGAGTTAACAGAGATTATAATAATACTTTTTAACAACTTTATAAAGCAATTTGTTTAAAGTTTAGTTTTGAAAAGAAGTAGAAGAGAAAAAATGAAGTTTTTTGTTTGGCATAGAATTTTTGGGAAAATATTTTATGAGATTTTATAATTTGTTTAATAAATATCCACTCTTTTTAACTCATTTCTATATTAGATAAACAAAACGATCAATATCTATTAGATTCTCAAAATGATTCTCAAATGATTTTCTTATAGTTTTGCTTGCAATATGAGACCAGATGTACATTAATATAGTTAGACATTTGGGCAATTTGTATGCCTCAGACAAACCCACATAATTTTACAATTAAACAAATAATTTAAAACATAAAGAGACAAACTTAAAACCACCCACGTTTTAAAAAATTTAAACGAAAAGAAAAAAAAAAAAACAGATAATAATTTTTTCAGTTTTAGTAATTTAAACGATAAAAGCGATTTCATCAAGAAATGTTATTTTTGGTTGTCAAAAACATTTTAAAAAAGATTTTAGCGTGAAAAAAAATCGTTCGATTGAGCGAATAAAAATTTCCTATTAAAACGACTTAAAGCTAATTTTGGTATATAATTTTTATAGATCATGTATATCATATATATCGAGTTTAGCATATGGTATTCCATCTAGTTATTTTTGAAGGAGAAGGAAAAAAATCGTTCGCACATTTATTTCGAAATGTCTTCTAAACAATTGAGCGAATAAAAATTTCCTATTAGAACGACTTAAAGCTAATTTTATTCCAGACATTTTGGTATATAATTTTTATAAATCGTGTATACCGTATATCTCGACCCGATGGGCAAAAACTGAAAGCAAAGTCGAGTTTAGCATATGGTATTCCCATCTATTTTTTTGGAAGCGAAGAAAAAAGGGAAAAAAATCGTTCGCACATTTATCTCGAAATGTCTTCTAAACAATTGGCGAAAATAAATTTCCTATTTTATGAACGACTTTAAAGGCGTAAATTTTTTAATTCAGATATTTTGTATAAATTTTTATGAAATGTCTTATACCGTATATCTCGACCGATGGGCAAAAATGAAAGCAAATTCGAGTTTAGTATGTAGTATATCCATCTAGTTATTTTGAAGGAGCAGGAAAAATTGTTTTCTCGACCAGTGAATTATGATAGTTCTAATTATTAACAATGCGTCTACACATGTATCTGGCCAGATATTTTTATGAATTTAACTGTGATTTAAATATATTTCTAATTTGGCTAGGGGTTTGAGTCTCCAGGTACCCTGTACAAATATTGTTAAGTATCGTTTTATGAAAAAACACATTAAAAGAAAAACAACAAACAAAAATTATGTGGATTTTTTCATCTATACATCATATACGTAGCGCATGTATCTGAACAGATACACACATATTTTGTATGAAGAGCACTTTTTTATTTTATTTTTTTTTCTGAGTTTGGTTCTTCCAAATATCGAAAACCGAATGAACAACATTCGCATCATTACCTTATAACTACTTTTACCTTATAACTAATTTAATTGAAATGAACTTTATAACAACTATTTTTTTGAAATCAAACACAAAAATAAAAATTTGTTCTTGTTTATTTTTTCTCATCAAAATTTTTTTGCACGCGTGCGTGGTTTATCAAGTGCTAAGAGCAAAAAAAAGATATCTGCCTGGTGTGATAACAATATAACAATGTAATAATATCACTAAAATTGCATATTTTTCATATAAACGTACTGAAATACATAGTGTATCTGGCCAGATACATGCGCTACGGAACATTGTGCATGACGGAGGGTTAATTCGATCCCAGAAAATCTCTGTAATGGTCATAAATTTCATAAAAACGACAGTATTAGGTTAATATTTGAGACAAATTAGTGTTGTATACTTAAGTAGAAACCTTAAACAACATGCTGATCATGAACTATATATTCTAACAGATGGTAATGGAAATGTACCAGAAATTGCATAGCACACCGTCTTTACTTATTTCTTTGACAGATTCAATCAGCAGTTGGTAGAGTCGTAAGAATTGGTTTTACTTTCAGTAGATTTTTCAAAAGGCTTTTGACAAGGTTTTAATTGCACTCCAGATTACTACATAAACTGCTTATAATTTGTTATTTCATTACTCGTGTAGTTTGATTCGACTCGTTAACTCAGTGAACTAGATACCAATATTGTAATCGGTTGGTACTTCCGAGTCCGAGCAATCAAAACGGATCATTAAGCTGGTGTCCCACAGGGATCGGTTATTGTGAACCCCCTTAAGATTCCAAGATTGAATAATGTCCGGTCAGATTTGTTTGGTGATAAATGTCTTGGGTCTTAAATGCGGACAATTATTAAATTTTTCACCACAGTATGATTTCTTAATCTTCTCGTGTGGTCTTTTCTGTTGAAAAGATTATACTGTTTAAATATTTATTTATCCTGTGCTATAAAGAGAAGCGGTTGCTACAGCTATCTGAATGCGCATATATTATATTGCACTGAACCGTCTATTTCTCAGTGCTTGGTGTATAACTCCAATCTGGCGGAAACTAATAGACTCACTATGTTGAACAGACATTATCGTCGTTACAATTTTTAGTTTGGAAAGGCGAGCATCATAATCATCTCAACATATACTTGCTTCTTGGATCGTCTTTGTTAGCTTCTATCAATATTAGGCATCATACTATTTTTTCTTATAAATCTGTCCTTAATAGGTTGTCCGGGGAATCATTGTAGAAAATTTCATTTTTCCCGCTCCACACGAATTCCACAGATACATTTTTCCTATTACGATCGATTGAATACAATTCGGTAAATCCATTTCAGGGTACGAGTCTCAGGATTGGCAAATTCCTTGCCACTGAACTAAGAAATTTTCTTATTCGGTTTCGGTTATTAAAATCGAATCAATGAATATGTGAACACTCAAGATCATCGGAATTTTTAGAAGCACAATTTTTTAATTTTTTAATGATATTTGATTATATGATAAATCCAATCCTTTCATTCATGGGTAAATTAAGCATAATGACTGATCTTCCATTTTAATCACAAATTGTTTACCATTATTTATTATTCAAAATGTTAGTTAATAATTTTATTTATTTTGTTCATTTACATTTACTTTATTTTTCAACTTCTTATTGAAATTGTTATTTATTTTT
>MINK01188472.1:13429-27413 GCA_001735545.1 Phormia regina
AGTAGCTTTGATTAGCCATATAAGGCCCCAATGGGCTCGGTTATGTAAATGAAGAATTAATAAAAAAATGTTAATTTTTGTATAAACTATTGGTTATAGATTGTGGAAAAAAAAACTATATCATTCACATAACAGATAACCCCTTTAATCAGTAAGGGAATTTTCCCTTTTTGAAAGAATTGTTCATGTAAATTTTAACCAAAGGGGAAAAAGGCGACATAGGGTTTTAAAACAAATAAAATAAAACGATCGTGCACTAAAGTTTTTTGTTAAATAACATGATCATTTATAATTAGGTAATTCAAAATAGAAATTAAATGTCAAATAATTTGAATTCATTTAATATAAGTATTAAATATGTGGATTAAAAATTATAATAATAATTTACTTAATATTTTTTTTTTATTTCTTTGCAGGTATGTTGTCTACAAATAACAAAATAATCCACTATTACGATTTAAAAAAACTTTAAGAATTGAAGGTAAATTTGATTTGTTTTTAATTTAAAAAGGGAAACTAAAGCTATAATCACATTTGACAAATATTTGATCAAATTTGCTAGACTGTTAGTTTCACTAAATACTGTTTGCCATTAATTAATCTTGCAAATGTGGTGCTATGTTTAATGATATGTAAAAAATATTTGCTCATTAAAATCGAGAAATTAAAAAAAAAAGTTTTATATAATGTTTATAAAACATTTTGGTGAAATTTTTGACCAGCTTGAACATAACTTAAGATTTAAAAGAAATAGAAATTATTATCATGTTATTGATATTAGAAGAAAGTATTTTTTTAAATTATTCTTAGTTTTATTTCTATCAATAATTTTATCTCTTTTTAAATCCTCCTTTCTAAAAAATTTACATTCAATTCATTCTTCTTTTTATATGTTTGGCATACAAATTTACCATCCAACAGCTGTTTTTTTTTCTGTGGCAAGTTTTTTTTGTTAGTATTTTTTCTTTTATTTTTTAAATTTAGTAAGAGGCGTTTGGTTGCATGAATATTTTTTTCTAATCATCTTTAAGCTTTACTAAAAAAAAAAAAAACGCAAAAACAGCTGTTGCCATTAATTCATGGCCTTTTAGCCAAAATACTGAAAACGAAACAAAAGCCTCTTGCCATTCTGCATAAGTATTTTTATTATTTCTGCTTAAAGTAAATAGTTGTAAGCCACCAACAAAATAAAAACAGAAAACAGAAAAAAACTTATTGTTTTGTAATCATTAATATGCCACACAATTCTTTGAAACACTTCAAAGTCGTCCTGGACACTTTGTTGATATTTTATTTTAAAGCTTATGACGTCGTTTCAATGACCTGCCCTCAGCTCCATGCTTGTTTAAAGCAAAATTGTTGTAGCTGTTAAATGCCATCATTTACTATAATTTTTTATTTGGGTTTTTTTTTTTGTTTTTGTTTTTTTGTGGTTGATATATTTTTTTTTTTCTTATTAAAATTTTTGAATATAATGAAAATAAACTTGATGTTGATGTTTTATTGTTTTATTGCTTGTTTTATTATGCCATCTCTCTCTTTTTGGCGATTTTCTGCTGAATTTAAATTGTTAAATATTTAATATTTTGGTTCTGTTTAATGGTTTAAAAATTGTCATAAACTTTAAAGTTTTTTATTATAATTTATGAACAGAAAAAGATTACAGTTGTTTTAAAATGTCATGTTAATTTGTTGGGGGGTATTAAAAGAACATAAAAAGTACTTATTGAGTTTTTTCTAATTATTAATAATTAATATTAAAAGTTCTAAAAATACTGAACTTTTGAATATAAAGGGCTTTAACTAAAGATCAATTATTTTAAATGAACTACAACTGAGATAGATTTTAAATAGAACTCAATTAGAACTGAACTAAAACTGAATTAGAATTTAAATAGAACTGAACTAGAACTGAACTGGAACTGAACTAAACTAGAAATGAACTAGAACTGAACTGGAACTGAACTAAACTAGAAATTAACTAGAACTGAGCTAGAACTGAACTATACTAGAACTGAACTAGAACTGAACTAGAACATAACTAGAACTGAACTAGAACTGAACTAGAACTGAACTAGAACTGAACTAGAATTGAACTAGAACTGAACTAGAACTCAACTAAAACTGAACTAGAACTGAACTAGAACTCAACTAGAACTGAACTAGAACTGAACTAGAACTGAACTAGAACTGAACTAGAACTGAACTAGAACTCAACTAGAACTGAACTAGAACTGAAAAAAAAAATATAAAATTGAATTATTTGGTATATTTAACCCAAAGCTAGAACTAGAACTAGAACTGAACTAGAACTAGAACTGAACTAGAACTGAACTAGAACTGAACTAGAACTGAACTAGNNCTGAANTNGANNTNAANTAGAGCTAAAATAGAATTATAACTGAACCAAATTCGAATAAAACAGAGACATAAACAAAAATGAATCCTTTGCACAAAATATCAAAAAAAAAGTATAATTTAAAGTCGTTTATAACTGTTTTCCTCTCGTTTTATTATTTCTCATTAAAGACCCAACAGCAAAGAAAGAAAAAACAAAAGCAACAACTATAAATATGAAGGAGGCAGTTACTGGCTGTGATTTTTTTGTCTACTAAATTGCGTTGATTACAACAAACATAAAAAAACCAACTACAAGTAAATGAAGAAGAAACAACAAAAAACCCCAGACAAGTGCATCTACACTTACAGCTAATGTATCTATGTATGTGAGTAAGTAAAACTATGTATTACAACTATGTAAGTGCAGCAACAACTACTTTGACTTGAACTACTACTATTACTAGCACTACAACTACAAAATATCAAAATGAATTTAAATGAGTCTCATAAAAAAGAACTCGGTTATGTCAACATGATAAAAATAACTAAAACAAAAGCCAACAAAAAAAAAAAAAGAAGCACAAATGAAAAGAAAAAATTTTTAACAAAAATATCACGAAGTTGTTTTTGGAAGTAGCAGCGCCATGAAACTTTTGCTAGCTGCTGGCTTAAATTTCTTTTTTTTCGTATTTAATGAAAATTCAAAATAAAAAAAATTTTGTTGCATATTTCACTGCACTTGTACATATTTTACAGCGCGTTCTTGTAGCATAATTTCTTAGTTGTTGTTGTCTTTTTAACTTGCAAGAAACTAAGGAGGTTAAGGCGATATTTAAACAAATACGTAGGATAAGCTAAGTATTTCTTTGTTATACGAAAAAAAAAAAAGATGAACTGGAATGAAAACAATATTTTTTTTCTTTTCTATTTTTACACTTACAAACTTGGTGTTTGTAGGATTTATGAAAGAACAGTGGTTAAATTGTATAATTTTTACTATAAAAGTATTAAAGAAATTATTTCAAAACTAGAAAATATTGCAAATAAACTAAGCATCTCTTTATTTATTTGTCATTTCAAGTAATTTCTTTATAAAATGTGTCACTTTATAAAAAGTATTTCCTTTCCATCTGCTTAATTATTATTATGTTTTCCTTTTAAAGGTTTTGTCCCCTTACCATACCACTGTCTTTCCTTAGATCCAGTTTATTCACATGTCATTCAGACTTGCAGCAGACTATCGTTGTGGGTGTGGTAAATATGTTTGAAATGCTTGACATGCATATAAATATTTTTTCTTTTCTTGCTTTTTATAATATTTATCAGACACATTTTATTAAACTTTTAGTTTTTATTTTACAGAAAAAGTTTTAAAGCATTTTCTGTTTTATACTACAATTTACATTTACATAATAAGTTAATTTTCATTGTTTTTTTGTTACAAACTTTTGTAGTAAATTATATTACTGAGCTTAACGTTTTTAAGTTACAATTTGAATAATTTGAATTACTAAGAATAAAAAAGATAAATATTTACTTATATCACAAAAACAAATACTTTAATAATTATGTGTATTAAAAAATATATATGTTTGTGCATTATTACTACAACAATAAATGTTGTTTTATTGTATTATTTTACCCTACAATCGGATTTGAATCAAACACCGTACACCAAACGGTTCAAAAAATTGTAATGGAAATATAAAAATATTTGGAAGCAATTGACAAAAAATTATTTTGATGCTTCTAATATTATTATTTTTTTTTTTTTTGCTATTTACTCTCATATTAACAAATAAAATTTTCGCCTTGAAGTATGCTTTATAAATCTATATTGCAATGCTTGCATGATCTACTAAAATTACAGTTTTTGGACCAAAATTTTGGCGAAAATTTCTTAAAATATTTTTTTTTTACAATTGGCCTAGAATTACGAATTTATTGATACCCATTTCAACACTAAACACAATATTATTTCTGGACGAAATATTCCAGGCCCGTTACATTCAATCGCTGGTAGGGAACTGATGGTAAATTTAAAATTTATTTTTTTATATTTTTCAAATACTCAGCTAATTTTTACGCATCATTTGAGGGGTGTTCCTACAAAAATATTGTCTACGGGACATTCTAATAAAAATGTTTGTGTGTGTTCAGTTTTTGTCTCAATAGACGGTTTTTTGAAAATATGACCAATTAATACAAAAATGATTTAACAAAAAATCAAAAATGCGTTTTGACCGATACAAGGCTTTTAAGCATATATCAACCACTTATTAACCGATCTTGCAGAATTTTAATAGAAAATTTTTCGAAAATATTTCTGATCATTTGGTATATATTTTATATGTGTCAGCTAATGGTGGGCTTCATAAACTCCATTTTAACCGACACACGTATTGAAGGACATGGTCCTATTGCCATAATTTCTTACAAGGATGCAGAAAACATGAAATATGTTGCTTCAATGAGAACTGAGCAAATAACAATCGGAATTTACCTTTTACACTTGAGTTGTAGCTTATAATAAGAAAAAAAATTTCCAGTAAAAATATTAATTTACCATTTAAATTTGAGCACTTTTAATGTATAATTTAAAAAAAAGGAGCACAAACTTTCTTTTGTTTATAACACATTTGCTGCACTTTCAATGCAACAATGTAAAATGTTAAAAAGTCAAATAAAAAAGTATAATAACGCAGTTAATATTGTGATATCATGCTAAATAACTCTACGGGGATTTATGACAAATTTGAAATTACTTTTTAAATTTATCAACAAAAAAATAAAACCAAAAAGAAACTTTAAATACTTTTGTACTTAATATAATGTAATGTAATAAGGAACTGAACAAATAAGAAAAACATAATGGCACATAAATTATAGCATATTGTTTTTTGGTTATATACTTACATACATTATCTCTATAGATCAGTTATATTAACCATAATGACTTTTTCAAAATTTTTGGGTAAAAATTTAGTTTTCCTATTTTACTATTAAACCATCACTATAAATTGTCCATTTTTATTTTAATTTATTTTAAAATAACTAAATTATTTCCAAAGTTATTAAATATATTAATAAATAATTGTATATGGTTTTTATTCATATCAGTGAAAAACAAGCCCTACCCTGATGATGCTCATAGCCAGTTTCATACACCAAAAAGTTGACAACAGATGATCATGTACTTGTTCATTTGTAAACAAGATCAATATCGAAGAAAAACTTGAAGATCATTTTACATGCAGCCTTTGTCTAAAGGCTAAAAAGGCTAATTTAAAAAATATCCCTAAAGATTGAGTAATACCATTATAATTTCGCAAAGCCTTTAGGAGAGTTATTATTGGATCTCAAAGTAGGGATCTTCTACCATAGATAATTTAAAAACTTTGTTTTCTCACACACAGAAAAAAATTTATTGGAAAATGGTTAAAGTTATAAAAATTTAATAGATTTAACTTAAATTTAATTGCTATTAAATAAACATTTTTCAAATACTTTTTTATATTAGTTGTTTATTTATTTATTCGACAACTGAAGAGAAGCCAGAAATATTAGTTGTTTAAAATATGTTTGTTCAACCATTTTGCATTAAAGAAAAATGATCAAGATGCATTCAGTAGAGGAAACCACAAAAAATAATATTTTTGATCGGAATATATTTGTGGTTATAAACAACCGGCTTTAAATTTTCTTTATATTTTTCTTAAAGCTGCTAATTTATTAAAATAATCATCTTAAACCAATTAAAAAAGTTAATTATATTATATATAAAAATATATATCAAATATTTTACCATATGAGAAGATATATGGTGTCATATAAGAACATACATGTATGTCCTATATATAAAAGAAATATCGACCAAATTTTTATATTTTTACTATAATTCGTATTAAAGGTTTGAATATTGAATAAATGTGTGTCTTTGATAAAAAGTGTTTAATGAAAATAACATTTTCTTATAGCCTGTTTCTCTATGTTGAATGAAAATCTAAGCGGATGAAAGCAAGTCGAACGAATTCAAATCATTTTGGGTTTCTGTATTTCCTAGACTTTCATTCGCATAGAGTTACGTTTTTTCAGATTGTTTTTTTATTATTTCTTATTCATAGTATTCTTTTTTCGTAAAATATTAAAAATACTACTAAATTGCTTAGATGTAGATGCAACCAAGACAAGAAACAAAAATAAATAAAAAACGAAAAAATAATAAAAACAAAATATTTTAAAATTTTTCCTTTTAAATTAAATTTTGAATCAAAATCCTAATTTTGCAGCACGATTGATGTCCTAATGAATAACAAACAAGATTAAGGAACATTTGCTATGTCCAGGTAGGTAATTTTCTTATTTTTCATTAAAAAATTCAACCAGTCGAAAGCTAAATACCCAGTGATTGATTTTGACACTTTTGTTCTTATCGTACGTCATACAGAAACCCAATTTTGTATGAAAACATTTACGTTTACATTCGACTTGTCGTTCGACTCATTGTTCGCATAGAAGTGAGTTAGAGAAACCCAAATCAGTTTTCTTTCGCTAAGAATTATGGTAAGTGTGAAAATGTTATTGCAAAATATCTTGTAATTTTTTTGTTATCTTTATATTAGGCACAAATTTGTTAAACATAGAGAATAAAGGTTAATAAAAACAATTTCTAAGATTTGTTTTAAATAAACACCCAGAGGACAAATATGGTTCTGGTGACCATAAACTAAGAGCAACATACTATGATTGTAATATATGATTCCAGGATACAATAAATATATTTGTACGTAATCATTATTATGATTCAATGTTATCATTTATTAGAGAAGTTTATAAACCTACTAATAACTTTTAGTAAAGTTTATAACATTTTCTTAAATATTGCCTTCAATTTCATCATGTTTTTATCATTTAATAATCTCATGTTATCATGTATATAAACTAATTATATCATATATATAATCCCATTTTATCATATATAAATAATCCCAAGTTGTCATACTTATAATTTCACTTTTTTCGTATTCACATTTCATAATATATATAATCCCATTTTATCATATATATGAACTAATTTCATCATATGTATAATCTATACATTACATTCATCATACTGAATACATTCATCATACTGAATAAAAACAAACTTTATTAATTTATATTTGTTCATATCTGAACTAAATGAGAATTAATACTGGACTAAAAATATTGGCTTAATGGTTGTGGAATTAACAGAATTAACTTTTTATTGTAGAAATAATTAAATGTTTGGATTATTCATATATATGATTTCATACAAAAATGTTTAATTACATATTATAATTTTGTGAACCATATTAAAATTTTGATTGTGGGTAATCATTAAATGTTAAAACGGAATCATAAACGTTGATATCATGAACATGGTATTATTCAAGTCAAAGAGAAACGTCTATACAATCATTGAATAGTTGTGGTTATCATGGTGTGACCATGTTTTTCTCTGCGTGAAGGTAAGAAAATTTCAATTCTTTGGACAACATTTAAAACCGATTAAAATCTTTAATATTTTTAGTCTGGAACTTCTGTGTGGACGTCTGGAGTACATAACAGATCCTGAGATGAAACTACCTCAAGCAAAGGGGCACCATAATATATTGTTGGTATATTATAGTACGTATGAATTTAATGCAACCATAAATTATATCTCTATGAACTTAATTCAAGCATTATTCATTGTATGATTTATTGTTAATATTTTTTTTAATAAAATTTAAAAGGCAAAACTTATTTCTTTTGTTTTTTAACTTATAAAGAAATTAGTAATACTTTAAAAACAATGAGTTTTTGAACAATTTAAGAGTAATTAGTTTTTGTACTGACGTCCAAGTAATAACATGGGTAAGTAGTTGCCTCTAATGTCATCACCATGTTAAAATAATGGCTATTGTGTAAGTAGTGTAAAGTTAATATATTAGCTTATTAACTCATTACCTTGCAAGTAATGTTTTTGCTGGCAAGGTCTTCTGAAGACAATTATTTAACAAATAATTTTTCTTAATAATAGAAAAGCAATTAAGTATTTCGAGAGTATTGTTGTATGGAAGATATATAAAATAGTTATTCCATTTAAATTTCTGTGTAAATTCTGATGAAGTGATATTAACTACTGCCATCTTTAACAAGAAATGTTCCAAAAATAAAGAGGGACAGACGAATAGACTCTGAGATAAGAGCAAAACCATCCAAAAATTTCAATATTTAGATTTTTTTACTTGTTTCTGTTCAAATTAATGAAACAAAATATATTTATTGTTTCTAGAATTAAAAGTATTTTTCCTCGTTTTTTTTAAAGAAAGAACATAAAATTAATTTACAAAAATTTTTAATAAATTAAAAATTATTACAAATTATTTTTCAATTTTAACTTTTTGAAATATTTACTTTCATATTAATTCTAAAAAGTAGCAAGTGCTAGATTTAGTATTTAAAAAAAAATAGATATTCTAATAATTCAACACAAATAGTTGCTAATGAATAGTTAAAAGGGAAACTAATTTGTTTTTCCCTTCATTTAAAGTTATTTTCAGAATTGTGCATGTGATGTATGTAGTAATTCTTTTTTTGTATTTTTTTGATGTTTCCTAGTGTGAACAAAAATATGAATATTCATTTAAAATAAGCTATACATGCGAAAACTATGTATGAACACATGCAAATGTATATGGAAGAATGAAAAGAAACAAAAAATATATATATATATACCACATAAATATGACAACATCCTGCTGTTAAAAATTTTATTCCATTCCATATTCAAATATATCCTGGCTTTTGCATATATGTATACAAACATTTATAGTCAAATATACATGTATACAGTGGAAGGCAAAAATAGTTATTTAAATAATTAAGGAAAGGAAATTTAAATATTGTAAACTTTTTTGGGTGGAAAATGTTTAACCAAATTTAAAATCAAATTTATTTAGTTTTTAAAACTTTATATAAACTAGATCTGAGATTTTACCAACAAATAAAATGTTCGCCTTAAAGTATGCTTTCATACTTTCGTATTTGTAATGTTTAATATACATGTTTATGTGTGTATTTATACCATAAATGTTTTGTTCTAGTTTTAGACCCATAACTCGGTTGTTTAAGAACGTTTTTGATCGATTGTAAAAACCAACATTTTATCAAAATATTTATGACTGATCTATATAGCATCTTTTGCAACAAAAAATACATTAAGAATTTGTTTAGGCGGATATCTCAGTTATTATTTAACAGATATATTTAATTTAGAATATAAGTTCAGAAAAAGAAATCCGAAATTTTCTTAACATAAACAAAGGCTTCAGAAGCCGATTTTTTTAAGCATTTATATATAAATCTTACTGAATTTCAGTAGCAAAATTTTCGTAAGGATTTCCGATCGTTTGATATATATATTTTGTATATATGTCAGATATTTTATATTTTTTAAATTTAAAAATTCATAAAACCATCTTCAACACCATCATTTTTAATATCCACTGCTTATATTTTCCATATTTAAAACATTGACAAGTTTTTGTTGTCAATGTTTGTTGCTGTTGCTGTAGTAGTATTATTTGTTGTTGCTTTTAGATTGAAATTGGTAGTGTTTGAATTTTTAATTTTTATGCAGCGACAAGCAACAGTACCCAGCAGCAGTTGTATAAATTTCATATCAAACTATATGAAAACTAAGGCAAACATCAGTAGCAACAATAATAACAACAACAACAACAGCAATAAAAAATCAAGCTAAAACAGCTACAACAGAAACAGGAAACTTGGTAGTAACCCAACTGTTTGTAGTTTTTGTTGCTGTTAGTTATTTTCTATTTTCCATTATTTTTTTCTGTTTTATTAACAGCAGGTGAATTTCAAAATAAGTTTTTAGCCTCAGTATGAATATAGTTTTTTTTTTCTTTTATATTTTTATTCCAATTTCATTTTCATTTTGTAACTATTAAAGGAAACTCTATATGATTTTTGTATGTTATGTTTGTTATAAGAATGTGGCATATCACTATTGATGTTACTATATAATGTGTGTCTATGTATGTGAGTGGGTTAGCTTGTAACGGAAATGTTGTAATATATCCGGTATACATATGTATGTGTGTATGAATGCGTGTGTATTAGTGACATAACAAAACTAGAGTAATTTTACAACTATGTACAACTGCCACTACATTGCTACTACTATAACAACAACAACAACAACAGGCATCCGTTACAATTTTATCTTTTATATAAAATTTTGCGAATGTATGCATATGTATATGTGTGTATAGTTTTAGTATTCCTCGAAATTACTATTTAGAAAGTTTGGGTTGTTGTTTAAATAAATTCTTATGAAATTACTAAGATTTGTTGCCCTTCAGACATTATAAATCACAATATTAAGTACAGCTTGATTGAATTTTTTTAGGACAAGGACCATATTAATCAAAATTGAAGATCTGTTCGTAACTGATCATAGGTCCCATATGAGATCCATTACCGTATATCAGTTTAATGTATAATAATTATATATAGGGTTAAAATTTTAAGAAAATCGGTCTAGAGCAAACATTATCCTTTATATAAAACAAATCTCAATAAACTAATAAAAAGTACATAAATTCAAAGTATCTGCTTTCGAAGAAATTGTGTGTAAATTGTGAATCATTACAGATATCTCAATAATAGATTGTAGATCCTTTTTTTAATACAAAAACAAAATAAATATGACTATGCATTTTGTTGTTTTATGAATTAGGTCCCGGCGGAGTACCAGTTGATTACCAACTGACATCTAACTCGTCACCAAAGTTCCAATTGAGAACCAGTTGACACAAATACACTTACTATTTAACAGCTGAGAGCCACTTTATAACAAACTTGTTAAGTGAGCAATTAGCTACTCGCGAGAAATAGCAATCAGTTGCTGAGTGGTCAACGTTGCAGACTACAAAACAAAACACGTTCGATGAGCACAGGTTCGATTCAGTGTCGCACCATTGATATTAAAGAAAAATTATAAAATAAAATTAAAACGAAAAAAAATAATAATAAAAAATGATTAAAATTACCAAATTTTTATAAAATTTTTGTTAAATTAATCGTCACTGAACCTGTCCTCTAGGACCAGTACTGCGACCTAACCTGCGACCTGTCCCAAGGGACTAATTACCAACTCCAATGACAACCCCACGTTAAAGTGACAGGTTCTTCTCATATAAAGCTCCGGAACTGGAACCGGTTACTAACCCTGAGAACCTGTTATATGACTAGCTTTGAAGCGGATCTCTTTATACTAGGGGTTTTTCACAATTCCCAGCGGTAAAAAGTAGGAGTAAAAAGTTGTTTTCGCAACGTAAAATATGGAAGGAAAACGAAATAAATAAAACACAATAGTTTTCAAATTTTAAAAATAATTTTATTGCAAGATGGCAACGATACAAAATATATGTAGTTGTAAAGTTAATTAATTAAAAGGAAGAAGCTAAGTGACAGATAATGCTTAAGTATCGTTAACGATTTTACTCTCAAGTTTGTAGTGTAGAAACTAACCCCTGAAGGGGGTTAATATACAAAAAGGTTTAAATTTGATTTATACTTAAACCAAAGTCTTTCCAGAAGTCCTCAAACCATATATTGTAATAAAGATCTTACACATTCGCGACTCAATGCATTCATCTAAAAGGCCAGATAAAGCTTTTAACATAACTAAATGACTTTTTATTTATTTTGTAGAATTTTATCTTGTATTTATAACGGTTTTGAATAGTTTTGTTATTTGCAAGGAGGAGGCATTCTGATGGCTTTAACATAATAAACTTCATCTAATTCTGAACCAAAAAGGTACATAAATGCAATGAAAAAGTTAACTTTTTCAATAAATTTGTGAACAGATGCATTAAAAAAATGTATATCATGTATTAATATTAAAATTCAATGTAGAAGTTCTTTGATAAAAATTTAAATCAATGAAGACGTTCATTAAATGAAATAAATAATTCCAGTGAATAGTACATTGATTTCAATGAAATCATAGTTTGTTCCAAAGATTATTAACTAATTAACTCATGATATTAGGAAATAAAATTTAAGTACTGGTTCATAATATCGTTATTTTTTCATTGAATTTTAATTAATCTTTGCATTCATTAATTTTCCTATTAATTTGAACATTAGCTTAATAAATTTTTGGAAAAAATTAATGAATTTCACTTAATGCACCGCATACATTAAAAATAATTTTTTTAGTGTAAATAATGTGTAAAGAGACCTTTCAAAAGACCAGAATGATAGAGGCCTTATAAATTTGGTTTTGATTTGATTTGTAGGAGTACAAATTTCTGGAGGATCAGGGGGTATTGGTTAATCCTCCAAAGCTAGCTAGCATGTAATTTTTTAAAATAATCGTCAAAAATTTTATTTATAGATAATCCTTGTAAATATCTACAAATATAAGTTTAAGGGATATTTATGTCGATATACAATTTTTTCTCATATTTTTTTTCTTTTTTATTTGGCGGGGTTAATATTGTTACTAAATTTTTGGAAATATTCTTCAGATTTTCAACAAAATTCTATATAATATTGCTGCAAAAAATCATATAAATATATTAATTTGAAGTTATAAACAAATTTGTTTTCTATTATGGGCTATGTTATTATACCCTACGCGACCATTAGTCATGCGTTTTTCCTGATGTTTGTAACATCCCAAATTTGTCTAAGACTCACCTTAATTTAAAAAAATCGGTTTGGAATCAATTTCTGAGTCGGTTTAACGATGTCCGTACTTCCTTGTAACCAAACTACAGATCGCAATTTTTAACACAAATAAATGAAATTTGTTACACAATATTCTAAATGTCCTCTCGCAAAAGGGGTTTTACAATCATAAATTCCTTAAATTTTTCGAATATCAATCATTTCATTTACCATATTCTCCATATAAGGACTATTTTCAGAAATCACCCTAAAGTGAATAAAATCATGCAAATATTAGTATCGACATAATATTCTGTTTTCATATGTTTTATTAAGTGTAAAATACATATAAAGCGACTATATTTTTCTTTTTCGTTTTTACTTAATGATTTCATAAGAAATTTTAATGCAAATACGCGTAAATCAAATCTGATGGAGATTGGGGTAATAGTTTCTTCACATGCATTATAAGAATCTTTGTCATCTTTGCAATAATAATTAAATACCTCCATATATAAGGTAAACGATAGAGTAACGATTTTAAAGAAAAAATTCAATATTTGAAATTAAAATTTCATACATTTTGGTGCAAAAAAGTAGGAGTTTTTCAAACTTTCCAGATATCTTGAGTATTAGGTATACAAAAATTTAAAAATATATAGTAAAAAATAAAATAGGGAACTTTTTGAGTATTGACATGAGTTGTCAGTTTTGAGGCTATAATATTACGTTTTTTTTTAACAACCTTATATACATGTTATATATCAGGAAATGGACAATTTTTTTAAATATTTCCAAGTTTTGGAAAACTATTTTCTATTTATTATTACACTGGAGCATATTCCATAAACGCACACTACTTTAAAAAAAAGAAAAGGTAAAAATTAAACAAGAAAATATTTAGGGGGCTATAAATTTGTGTATTAAATTA
>MINK01188473.1:3548-15785 GCA_001735545.1 Phormia regina
CAGTACAAACGCATTATATTCCAACCACCTATGATGGCGTATGGTATAATGATAAATTCGTGAACAAAAATCATATTTTATCAGTGAATAAATATTAGAGTATCCAATTAATGGGGTTTTCCGATTATTCGGTTTATTTGACAAATAATTATTTGAGGTTTTAAGTTTATCGTTTAATTCGTATTAAATGTTAAATAAATATATGTAACCCAGCAGGGTTGGAAGTTAATCATTTTTGGAGTACGCAAAGCAACAAAAAGTATGGACAAGGGGACGGACATTGTTATATCGGTTCAGAAAGCGATTATGGAAAATCAAATTTTTGAATAAAGAAAGCAAATGTGTAATCAATATATTTTGAATAATTTTATATAAAACCTAAAAATATTGAGAAAATTTTGATTACATATTTAAATAATTTATCAAAATTTCAAATATTATAGCATCTTTATTCTTAATTGGATTAATTACTCGGGTGTTCAAATTATCTGACTATAAGAAGTAACATCCTATGAAAGCAAATCAATTAAATATCTTTTTCGGAATATGTTTTTTAAATAAAACTTAGTCGGAAAAGTTTTAAAATTTCAATACTATTTGTTTGTTCTTTAAATCCTTTTCTAAGGCCTTTACACTAGTGACTAGTTTTAATATTAAAAAAAAAATATTTACTGTAATTATAAGGAAATAACTTTTTGATTATTTTTTCGTTTATCACTCATTTGTACCATAAAAACGACAATTAATCAATCCTAAAATTTAAAAAAAAAAAAAAAAATCAACAATATAACCATAAGGGGTGTGGCGGGTTGTTTGACCACATTTTTTTTTTTTTTTTTTTGAAGTTTTGGGGAAATTTATTTGTTTGTCCCAACTAGTCTAACGATAACAGTCTCACATAATTTGATAATTTCTAAGCACGTTTTTCAATGAGATATCAAATTAGGCAAAATAAGTTAAAATATTTTTAACATAAATTCACAATTTACAGCACCTCTATTAACAAATACTACACACAGTTGGTAACTAGTTTAAGAAAAAAAAATTCCATTAAATTGAAATAAATTTACGGGAAATAAAATTACACTAAAATCTTGGCAAATATCATAAAATTAGAAACAAATCTATAATGGTCTTTCTATTCTATGGAATGTTAAATACTTGAGTAAATTTAAATAAAAAAAATATATATAATAAATTTTGTTCAATGTTAAAAAAAAATAAAATTCTATTATATAGAACATTATAATTAATAAAACTGCGGTGATGATTATTTATTTATTGTTATTAGCGTTTAAAGTATAATTAATAAGCAAATTTAAAATTTTCATTTAGAATTAACTAAATGTACATAATATTTGAAATAAAAAAAATTAAATTTTTCATTGTATGAAATTCAAAAATATATACATTTTTTTATTCAAATAATTACAAAAGAACGTATAACACACACACACACATATATATATATATATATATATAGAACATTATAGGTCATTGAGCTGTCAATAAATTGTGTAAATAAATTCCGTGCAATTATATAGCGTTTAATAATCTTGAAAATATTTACAAACATACACACATACATATAAACATATGTATAAGTATTTTAAATTTATATTATAAAAAATTAAATGTAGATAAGAAAAAAAAAATAATATACTTAAAGCTTAAATAAATATGAGTTTTTGTATTATCAAAAAAAAATTTCAAAAAATATTCATTTGCCATTAGGTCTTAAACATATGTCTGTCTAGTTTATAGTCTAGGTTTTCATAGATATGAGGTGATATTTTTTCTTTTATTTTATTTTTGGTAGACTAAAAGACGTCTTTCAATAATAATTGCAGGAAAATTTTGGTTTTAAAAAAATTTTCAACTCAAAATTATTTTTTTTATTTATTTTATTTATTTTTTTTTCTTAAAAAATAAATAAAATAAAATAAAAGCTGATGAAATTTACCAGCTGTTTTACCTCACCCGAAGGCAATGCCATTTCTTTTTATAATGATTCTTTTTTAATATTTTGTAGATAATTTGAAAATTTGTTGTATTTACTAAGAAATTGAACTTGAATTCATTTTTAATAGGAAAATATATAATTTTTGAAGGAAAAAGTATTACCTATTAGAATTTGTGCTATTTTCCTTGGAATTTTTTTTTAAATATATTTCCGCTTTGAAATAGGTAAATATTGATTTGATTATTATTTTTATTTAATTTAGTGTTTTGTTAGATATTACGAAAATAGTTCAACAACAATTTCACAGGAATGTATTAATATATTTTTAATAATTTTCAAATAAACCAATAAAAAGGTATACAAATATTACTTGAAAGAAATGTCGATTGAAGAATTTATCAAAAATTCAATTAATTAAAAATCAAATTGTTTAAAATTTACTATTTTTTTAAGATTAGTATAAAAAATTGTTTTGAAAACTCAAATTTAAATAATAAGTTTTATGTAGACAAGAGATTCTTAAACTTGTATTTATATACACTCATCTATACTAAGCATGTTTATGATATTGTACCTACAACAATATTATGTTCTTAATTTTCTTTAATTTTAATAACACTTCGTTTATGACAACCATGTTTTTATTTAAGTTTTATAATATTTTTTATAAATATTTTTACCAGAAACAAAATTTTATTTACATAAAAAATAAAAATCATATTACTCTCATAGAAAATTAAATTTTACAAAACAAAAACAATAAAAATAGTTTTTATTCAATGACCAACTTTTTGACTTATGACAATACAACATGATAGCACATTTTGAGGATCCGCCAAATATAGTATTTTTATAAATATGATTGAAAATGCATAACTTCTTTGTTAAAAAAAAAAAAAAAAATTAATGGTTGTTTTTCAACTTATAATTCTCATTTATTTTATATATGATTAAATATAAAAATAAATAATATAAAAATAAATAATATGATAAATAATATGATATATTAACTACTTTTAAATAGTTCAGCTTCATAAAATTACCATAACATTGTCTTGTATGAGAATAAATGATTAGTGATAATAAAATAAATTTTAAATGTATTATAAGTAATTTGTACCATGTTTTAATTATTATTATTTTTTCAAATAATATTATCAAATCAAATAAATATGATAAAATTTTATCATAATGTGATTAAAGCACATATCATAATATGATAAAATATTTAAATATAAAATTCAAAAACTGTTTTATTATTTTATGATTATAAAATTTATATTTTTTAAATATGACCACACAAAATATCTCCTATGGGTAAAATAATACGTGCATCTCAATTTGGAAATTTTGTTTTTATTTTGATTTATTCACTTTATATTAAAAGTAAAAAAAAAACAATATTTCTATATATTTCAATAGACAAGGCCTCATGAATGGATAATAGAAAATTTTTATAAAAATTTTTCAACATTTCTTTAAAATTACGAACTTACGGATGGGTATAAACTATCAATGTAAATTTGTTATTTTGGAAATAATTCTGTTACTTCTTTGAATTGTTGAAGATATCTCAAAAAATTATATATGACAGAGTTTTTTTCTAGTATTTTTTAAATTGGTTAGTCCCTAAAATTTTAAAATATACACTAGATTTCAGAATAATATGGCTGCGAAGGCTTCTTATAACGTTAAAGTGACAAAATCTTTTCTAGGTCCACCCACTACATACCGAACCCTGTAGAAATCTGTACTCCTTCCGATAAACTCAGAAACAATTCAACTGTGACCAAGTAAATTTTAAATTAAAAAATTATTTTCAAAACGAAATGTGTTTTGTAAACACTGTGTAACATTGTTTTTATAAATACTGATATATTGTTGAAACCCTTTAAACGTAATCATTTTTATTGGAATAAGTAAAAGATAATTAAAAATTATTAATTAATTAATATTTTTAAATGACAACTTGTTTTAATTACATCCGTTGTTGAATCAATTACAAGTGTGTTCATAGGGAAATTTACTAAAATACATCAACGTTTTATGTCATTGCTTAAACTGTTATTAAAAATTGAATTTAAATAAGAATTTCTAATTTATATTTAATAAACAAGTTGTTAAGGCCAAAGATCATAATCTAGAGTTTCTTCAATCAAATAAAACAATTGCTTAGAAAAATAAATAAAAATAAAATCAATGTAGCTAAATATAATAATAAAATGTCATATAATATTAAATGATACATAAACTGACCAATCAAAACTGTTTCGTAAAATCAAGGAAACAATACTTTAAATGTGGCTAACACAGCATTTAAAACTTTATTTACATTTCCCATTTTTCTATTATACATATGTATCTAAAAATAGTTATTTACTATTGTTTTAAGTGCATTTGTTCTATTTCTAAATATTAAATATTTTAATTATACAATTTAATTTTTCATAATAACAATTAAATATTTGCTATCATCAAACTTTAATTAACCATATTTTTTTCTTTTCATTCTAAATTGTTCTATTTTCAGTGCGAATTGAAATTACTGACTGATATTGTTTTGTAAATAGTTAAACTATTTATTAGCAAATTAAAAAGGGAAATTTTCTTATTTTATTAAAAAAGAGTTTAAATAAAAAGCGCAAAACTGCAACTATTAAACGATCCATACGCCATTATAATGGACGGCTTTGCCCATGATTGGCCAACGCCAACACGTACAGATAATAATGGTCTGCAAATGGATTTGGTAGCTGAGTTACATGATGGTGGTTTTGAGCCCCAGACAAGAGCCAGATCGAATACATGGCCATGTCCGAGACCAGAAAATTTTGTTGATCCACCCGATGAGTTGGAGAGTACAAAAGCCAGTAATCAACATTTGGCTGGAGGTGGGTATCAAAAGAGTGCTTTTAAAATACTTCATTTTTATGATCATTTTTTTTAATTTCATTTAATTTAGATTCACAACAAACTGTTCCTAACGTGAGTGCCGCCAAAAAGAATTCATCGCGTCGTAATGCCTGGGGCAATTTATCATATGCTGATCTTATAACACATGCCATTGGTTCTGCCACTGATAAACGTTTGACTTTAAGTCAAATTTATGAATGGATGGTACATAATGTACCTTATTTTAAGGACAAAGGTGATTCGAATAGCAGTGCGGGCTGGAAGGTAAGTTAATTATTTTTAAAAATAAGTTTTATTTTAAAAAAGGGATTTTAAGTATAAAATTTGAAATTTTATAAAATTTGGTACTAAGTTGGTCAAAAGAAATTAACGATCTATTGTACGATCTTTAATGAAAAATTATTATATGAGAAACAATAACAAATGAAAATTGTCAAATCTTTATATTTTTAAGCAAAAATATAAAAAAAAAATATTTTTTTTCTAGATTTAGGTTTATTGAAAGAAGCACTAATGTGTATCAGTAACTTTATGTTAATGTTATACAAACTAAAACACTTGACTATTAAAATTCTAAAATTGAAATAAATTAAACTGGTGTTGCCAACTTGAAAAAATTTTTAAAACTAAGTGCTTTAAATTATTTTTAATTTATTTTAATTTGACATTATAGTTTTTTACCTAATTGTTTTAATTACTTTAATTTCTTTTACTTTAATTTTTTTTAACTAAAGTAAAAAAAACAAAAACAATTAAATTAACGATTTTATTATTTGTTTGTTGTATCTTTCTTCATTCTATTCGCTAAAGTCATTGACAGTGATGAGTAAGCAAATGATGGCCATGAACTTGAATTTGAATTATAGCTATGTTGAGTTCAGTTTGCACATTAAAAACGAAATACAAAATAATAATGAAAATTTAACAAAAAAAAAAAAAAGATTTTTTACAAAAAAAGAAAAATAAACAAAATGCAAAACGCGCAAAAAATTACAAACAATCTGAACACAAAATTAAAGAAGAAAAAAAAAAAAGAATTGCAATATGCAAAATTATAAACAAAAAAATGTAAACAAAACTTATGACAGACAAATGAAAACAAACATTGAAAACTGACAGGCAGACAGACAAACAAATTCAATAATAAATAAAATTCTCACTCAAACAAGTGCAATAAAGTATTTTATTTTGACCCATCTTCTAAAATTTTACTGCTCCAAAGAGAAGATTATTTTAAGCTGCCCGTTAACATTTTTTTTGTTTAATAACAACAGCTTGTCATTTTTGACAATCATTATTATTTATTGTGTAAACAAATGTTTAAAAAATGGTGATGACAGACAAAAGGACAAACAGTTATCAGTCAGACAAATTAAATAAGAATTAATAAATATTTGTAAATAGGAATAAATAAACAGAAGGGTTTCTTCATGATGAAAGAAATATAAATTAAAAAAAAATCGTAAAACCTTAAAAAAATGGCGGTAAATGTTCTCTGAAATTAATAAATTTTATTTGCTGTCATCAGAAAAATTATTGTCTTATTTGGTAAAACAATGTTCAGTTATTAAAAGGTATTTAGTCTTTACCACTTAATTTGATTATTTAAAATTATTTTAAAAGTCTCATTTTGTAAAATGCTCTGTATAGAGCATAGTTAGGCAAAATCAAAATATTTTAAAAATAAATCTGAAATTTCAAATCGTTTGCTCCGATTTACATAAAAATTCACGCTGTTGCAGCAGAAGATTACACAAGCTTTAATGTGAAACTTGAATCTTAGCGATCGTTCATGAAGGAAGCATTTTTATCTCAAAATAGAGCACCTTGTTTCTTTTTTGATCCGATTATAAATATATTTATAACTTTTTATGTCTACCTTTCTTTACATTAAATTTAAAAGCCAATCTCTGAAAAAAAATGAAATTTATGAAAGAAAAAAATAATAAAAATTTTTAAATACAAAAATTCAAAAAAAAAATAAAATTAAACGTAGTAAATGGGGAACATTTGCCACTTTTCAAATAACTGTAAAATATATCTATAAACTCCTTTTTATACTAAGGACTTTACGTTCTTTTGATACTGACTATATTTCTCTTATGTTAATTTTTTACGAATTTCTCAAGAGGACAAAAACGTCAAACATACCCCGATCTATGAGAAAAATATGATCCGAACTATCAGTGGGCACGCGATTGTTCCTCTGCAGTAGACTTATGTACTCTTAATAATCTTTAAAGCATAATAGGGTTACGATCTTTCCATTTCTAAAAGAGGTGCCTCAAATAAAATCTTGTTATTGATATAAAAAATTTGTTTTTTTTTTAACAAAGTTATGATGAACTTTAACAGTGAACATGATTAAGTTCAAAAAAATAAATATTTGCAATTTAATCAAAACAGTTTTTATTTACAATGAATTAATTATTTTAAATAACTGCCCCTAACGGCAATTGTGGGGCAATCATAGTTAAGTATTTGGGACCAGACCATAAGCAGCAACAAGTACAAAAAAAAAAACAATAGAGCAACAAGTGCTCTTAAACACACATACTCATACATATAGATAGTTTTGCAAGCAACATTTTTAAATGCATCAGACTCAATTGGTATTTAAACAATATTCTACATATTTACAATTTTACTATTACAACAAAACAAAAGAGCACAAATTTCCCACAGTTCTGGAATATGTTAATGAAATAAAGATTTTACTATATGGTGACTACTTTATTTCGAATAAGTGATTACATACATTGCACTTGCATTACAAATTTTACTCGTGTGAAATGATGTAAAAACAATTAAATTATTATTTGTCAACAGAACTGCAGGGCTGTATTATAATAAAATGAGCACGCATTACAACACATACTTATACTACTACTTATAAATAAATGCGTATGCATGTTCTACACGTATTTACACGTCATTCAATTAAATATGGCCCTGTTTTGTGCACTCCAATACATGTTTATACTATACTGTGGGCCATTATGGAATATATTATGGTAATAATTTTGTTACTTTTAATTGGCTGGTTAAATATACATAAAACTTCACATGAATATTGCCGTGAATAATGTCTTTTTTTCAGTACTATAGGTGCATGGACACTTAAAGGATACGGCCATGTGACCGTTCTAGGGTTATTTGTTGACATCCCCAGCAATATTGACTTTTGTACTCTTATACCCTATCTTGACAGAGGCTTCTCGGTGTCGACTTCGGCTGTTCCTGTACTAAGAGACAACTCTGTAGAGGTTTCCGTTGACAGAAGACACTCGAGTGCTGGTACGCATGGTAGGATACTAGTGCTCCCCTATAAAGACTTCTGTCGAAGTTGATTTGATGAAGAAGAGAAGATTGTGCAGCACTTACTATTTCACTGTCCGACCCTCAATGAAATAAGGATCGCTAAGTTCGGCAGTCCGAATGTACATGTATTGTCTGATCTCACGGATATTGATATCACAACTATCAATTCCCTTATACATGCGTCTGGTTAGTCCGATTCGAAGTAGTTTCGGTCATGTGAGTTAATATCACATGATCCCGTAGGGTATCACAACAGGACTTTATTAGAGCCACGTGAACTTTCTTGTAACTGTCAACCTAACCAATCAACCTAACATAACCTAGTGTCCTTTTTTAAGTTTGAATATTGTTCATATTTTTTATAGATCATTAAAGATTTTCTTTTATATTGTAAACATGAACAAAAATTGAAAATGTTTAAATAAAATTATCATTTGTACGCAATACGAGATACATTGTCCAATACATACCAGAAACGTTTTTGAAAATAAAGCAATTAACCCTCCTTCATGCACATGCATCTGGCCAGATATTTTACGAATTTAACTGTGATTTAAATATATTTCTAATTTGGCTAGGGGTTTGAGTTTCCAGGTACCCTCTACAAATATTGTTAGGTATCGTTTTATGAAAAAACATGTGCATGACGGAGGGTTAAACATAAAAAGTGTCGATTATAGAACATATGGACAGAAATCAAATTTTTATACAAAATAGATCGAATATGGTAAGAGACTATATTTAGAACTATTGGGTGATAAATCTAGTATTTTAATTTTCTTTTCATATAAATATTTTTCAGAAATAATAATTATTTTTGGGCTCCAAAAACTTATTATTTTTTTTTCGATTCTTACCCACTGTGAAGTAGTATTATTTCCTTTTAAACTTGCACATACACGAATTTGCACGCATGTAATTGCCCTCTCTGTTCTCTTTTCTCTGTGTTTAATAAAAATTACTGTTAAATATTATATGTAGGTAAGTATTTATATAAAAAGAAAATTAATACAACAAAAAAGGGGGCTTGGTTTATATTTTGTTTTTGGGGTTATGTTTTTTTTTTTTTTTTTTGGGAACATTACACACTAACTTATGAAGAAAGTGCATTACACCGTCTGTGGTACTTTTTGTGCATTTTAATTTCATTGGCAATAAAGGAACGTTTTTTTAATGAAACAACCTGTTTTTTTTTCTTATTTCGATGTTTTTTTTTATTGAAAAATTTTCCATTGACCGGCATAAAGTTAATGATGATGACGTTGTTTCAGTTATTTACTTGTTATTATTGTTTTGTAATTGTATTGTATTTTATTTTAACTTGTGATACCTCATAGTTACCATTTTTTTATATGACTTTGACTTTTGTTACAGCGATTGTCAAAGTGTTATTACATTTATATGAATACATACATATGTATTTAATATTTTTTTGTTAATGTTTTTATTTTATTTTTTTTATAGCAATTTTATTATTGACCATAAACAAATAAAAAATATTTTGCTGTTTATTTATTATTTTTGTTGTTATTGTTTTTTTGTTTTGCGCTTCATTCAGTATTAAATTTTTTAAGTTTATTGCAATTTTTGTGTATTAATTGCATTTTGTTTTTTTAAATGGATACATTTTATTATGTGTTTAATTTAATCTTTATCACTACAGCTTTAATTTTTTTTTTTTTTTAATTTTGGAATCTTATTAAACACAGTGGCTTATTAAATAATATGAGATTTCTAGTTTTTTTGCAGTTTCTAAGTACAATTTACAAAAATTTCTTTTTGANNNATTTGTCAAATTTGATTTCTTTTTTTTTAATTTTATATTTTCCCCCATTTTTTTTTTTATTTTTTATTTGGTAGTAGAAATCAAAAAAATAAATTATAATTTCTCTCATATCCTATATTGTTACAAACACGTACCGAAAGCAACGTTTGCATTTCAAGTTAATTTTTTTTTAAATTTTTCTTTTGATAAACAACAAACACTTTATTAAAACAACAAAATTTGCATAATTAATTGAGAATTAATAATAAAATTAATTTACTAAAAAAAGATTGCAAAAAATAAATAAGTAATAAAAAAAATATATTAACTATCACGACAACTACAAGTGATTTTAAAAATTCATTTTTTTTATTATAATTAAATTGTTGCTTGCATTTTACACATTTCTGTTATAATTGTTCAATAAATTTAATTATTATAGTGTGAAAATTATATATACATATATACATATTTATATATGTTTATACATTTGTATATAATATTATTTATTTACTTTAATAGCGCATTTTATAAATAATTATTGTTGCATTTTGTAAAGTAATAAATTTTATGGATAAAAGACAAAGAAATTTTTTGAAATATGATACTTTGAAAGGTTTCAATAATATATTCTAATGCTATCGTAGGTAATTTAAGTAACCAATATATTTTAATAATAAAATTTGAAAAAAAAAAAAATACAGTTTAATTGAAATATTGTATGTACCCAGAAAAAAATTAAGAACATATTCCAAAATCATTAGTTCTAGAACTGGTGTAATCATAACCACTTCAGATTCTTTTATAACATCCTTAGAACTAGTGGTATCACAACCAATTCTGGCACCAGTGTAGTAGAATCTATTTGTGGTTTTAAATTGGTTTTTAAGGATGTATATAGAATTCATAATTCTTCTACATATAATTTTTCTACATATATGTGTGGAAAACTTTAGAAAATAGAATAAAAAATAAAAGAACAGGTTTTGAGACCTTTCCTAACGCTTCTATAGCACTAGTTGTGAATTTAATAATTTCGAATAAAAATCATTGATAAAAGAATTAGTTCAGGAACCGTTTCAAGGAATACATACTGACTAGCTAACACTTGCACAGAACTAGTTCGGGACGTCACAATTTCAAACAAAAAATCATTTGTCGTAACGCCAAAGTAGAACAATATCGAATTATTGAATTATATTATGTTTATTTATAAACAACAATATTATTCTGAATTGCAATTTTTCCTTCTCTGTGTATGCCAAAAGTCGAAAAGCGTGCTTTACATTTTTGATGACACTCCATTAGATACAGTACCGAGCATAAAAAATGCAACGTTGTGATGCATATCTTTTCGAATATTTTTTGATTATAGCGAGTCCCGATATAACAGTACTATTATGGTTTTGTTATTAATGGACATAGGCACCTGTTGTATATAAGGAAAATTATTAAACGTTTAGTAAAAGCAATTCTCAATTTGAGCGAGAAAAAAATACAATTTTAAACAAAATTTTTATTGGAAAAGGTTTTGAACTATAATATTTTTAAATAACAACAATAAACTCGAAATATGCAGATAATATAACTATTAGTAATAAATTTCTAATTTCTTTAAAATTTTTATATTTTCCTGAACCTTTTGGGACATTTTTCAATAAATATTGATATTTTTGGAACTATTATTTATTTTAAATTTCATCGAAATTCTCTATAAAAAAGGAATCAAATATTCATGATATTTTGTCTTAACTTGGAAAATAATTTATAATTGAGTAAATGTTTTCGACTGAAGTAGTCAGCTAACTATATTTTTTTCGCAATGATACGACATTATTGAATATCCGGTATCGCAATAATATTCAAATATCTCTTGATTTTGGTTCTGGAACAAATTCTAAAAGAGAATACCAGATAAGAAATATACCTATTTTGACACTCATTTGTTAAATAATTTAAATTTCATCCTTCGTGATTATTGGACTGTTGCACTTTTACTGTTGGAAATTAATACTTAACTAAGTATGTCTACCTAAGCAGTCTAAAAACGAAATGATGATTTTAGAGTCAAATTAATTTGTTTTAATCAATTTAATTAATTTAATTAATTCAAATTGTCCTAATAGGCTCTCGTTTCCATTATACAGTGCTCGTAAAAATAATAAAGGACCTGCCTCTAAAGGTGAAGGCGGTAGTTTGATTTTAGTAAATAATACGTGTTATGATAAAGGTTTCCAGTTACCATATTATTAAATAGCATTATTAAATCAACGAT